>PVJI01016235.1:0-38785 GCA_004026765.1 Micronycteris hirsuta
TATCTGATAGTTGGCTTGCCTCTGTTTCATCTATCATTCTTTCTGGGGTTTCTTCCTTTCCTTTCATTTGGGGGTTGTTTCTTTGTCTTCCCATTGTTTGTGAGACTCTTCTTGCTAGCCTCTGTTTCTTAAATTAATCTGTCGAGTTCTCTGGAGTATCAAAGTTAATTTTGTTTCACTGTCTCTATTTTTTGGACTGTCCCCTGTCTGGGGCTGACTGTGGTCCTCTCACAGCTCCAGGTTTTAATGTATCACCTGTAGGTAAAGAAAAGACAGGGGTGAGTGGGAAAGAAGGAGAAACAAAAAGAAAAAAAGAAGAAAAAAAAAAGGAGTGAAGGAAGGGAGAAAGAATACTGTAAGAAGAGGGAGGGAGGAAAGAGAAATAATGTATAAAGAAGGAAAGAATGGAGGAACGAATTAAAAATAATAAAAAAAATTTTTTTTATCTTTTATAAATTAAAAAATGACAAAACGAAACAAAACCCAAAAGTAAAAAAAAAGAAAAAAAGAAGAAGAGAGGTATGAAGAGAGGGGACTAGGAATACTAAAGGAAAGGGAGGAAGAAGGAATTAAAAAATGGTGAAGGACAGAGAGGAAGACAGGTTAAAAAAAGCAAAAACAAAACAAAACAAGAATTAACAAAAAACAAAACAAAGAAACCCCCCCCCCAAAAAAAAACAACTCCAGGTTTCTGATTTTAAAGCTGTCCGGCCAGGCTGCGTCCGTCTGGGAAGATATCAGTTTTGCTTTTCTTCTTTCCTGAGGTGCACTCTTCACTGTTGTCCAGCCACCAGCCCAGTTCCTGAGTGTGCTTCTGGGCCCAAGCTGTCTTGATGTGCACCTGATAGTGGCAAATCTCCCACTGCCTATTTTTTCTCCGCTGGTCTAACTAATAGGTTCTCTCCATGCCCTTTCTGGATAGTTTGGCCCCCTCTCTGAGTCAAGAATTTGTGCGGTCTGTATCTCCAGACTGCTGCTCCCCTCGACAGGATGCTTCTGCCCTATTCCCACAAAGGTGCTTGGTCTTGCCGGGCTGCGCGCTCCTGTGTGCGTCTGCGTGCGCCTGGGCTGGATGGCTAGGGCTTTGTCCCCAGCTGTAGGCGTGAGCTCAGCGCCCCTGTGAATTCTTTTATCTTTGCCCCTGGGCTGTGTGCCAGCGAGCCCCAGTGAAAGGTCTGGTCGCGCACTCTCTCTGGTATTTTTGAGCTGTGCGCTCGTGTGCGCTCACTTCTTTGTCCCCAGCTGTCGGTGTGAACTCAGCGCCCCTGTGAACTCTTTATCTTTGCCCCTGGGCTGTGTGCCAGCGAGCCCCAGCGAAAGGCCTGGTCGCGCACTCTCTCTGGTATTTTTGAGCTGTGCGCCTGTGTTCGCTCACTTCTTTGTCCCTGGATTATGCGACCGAGAGGCCCAGTTGTGCACTGTCCCTAGTATTTTTGAACTGTGTACGAATGGTCCGCGGGCCGACGGGTGCGCACGGTCCTCGGTTTCCCTTGTTCGGTGTCCCGGGCCGCACTCGGCCAGAGATTCGCTGACTGCAAGCTGTTTCCGATACTTCTGGTATGGGCTGGGAAAGGCCTCGCACCCCGGATTCAAACAGACTCCAATTCCCCTTGGTGGAAGCGCCAGCCTCCTCAGGCCAAGGGCCGACCTTGCTCTCCCTCCGTGATACAGGCCGAGTTCCCTGGGCCTCCGATCCTGGTCACGCACCGGATCCCAGTGGCGCACCGTGGGACTGTTGGGGCCGGGGCCTCTCCAAATAGCCACGTAGTGCCACTTTTTTTTCTGATTTTCCTCTCTGAAAAATTCTTCCTATTTACGCTCGCCAGACAAAACAAGCATCTGACTACTCACAAATCCCAATCTGGCTCCCTCCCCAAGAATCTTGCGTCCGATCCAGGCGGCTGCTGGGTCTGGGACCGGAGCCCCACCCCGCTCCCCGGGCTTGTCCCGATGGGGACCCTTTCCTTCTGATGCTTCTGCTTACCGTATGAATGTTCAAGTTCCCCTGTAATCTTGGGCATCGATCATCATATGTGTTGGAATACTGCTGGGTTTTCGCCCCGTTCCTCAGAAAATCAACCAGTGGGTAGGAGGACGTAAACTCTGTTCCTCCTATCTCACCACCATCTTCCTCAGCTCTCTCTGAAGTCTTTGATATTTTAAAACAACAAATATTTCTTTCTTATACAGTATTGCCCTCTATATGGTTTTGTTTGATTATATAATTTGTAATGAGTCAGACTGATTTTCTTCCATTTATTTACTGCTTAGATCATAACTATGTCAGTGCTTTTGAGACTGAAATATTAGTTCTTCCCCAATTAGTTGCACCTCACCAATTTGCATTTAGGTTTATAAGGGAATAGATTAACAATTTTTATCACTTCCTTCACATTGAAGCTTTAATATATCATACTTACAGCAATTAACATCCCTGAAATTTGGTCTGTTTCATATGATCAGATGTCTTGAGTATTTAAATATAGTCCTATGTTGACACATATCTATGGACTAGATATCTTAGAATTCTAAAGGTATTAAATAGTTCCCCATTTAGAATGAAGTGGTAGATTTGCCAACCCTCTGGAATAGAGTATTATAGACAACCAACCCAACTCAAACAATACTTTAATATATAAAAGTCAGTTAATATTAATATTGTTTGTATTTGAACATTATGATATTACAATCCTATTAGGAACAGATGTCAGGCCATGTGGTACTAATCTGTTGCTGGGGCACATGGAGAATATGTCCAAATTGGAATTGACATTAGGATGTGAACATATTTTAGAGTCTATTATTAACCTATCAGAGATACTATACATCTGGAAAGAGTTGATTTAAAGTGTGCCCATATTTCTGTATGCATTGATGAATTGATCCCAAAATTTGATTTAAAAAATGTAATGATGAGAGGAAATAATTGCCCCAAAGATGTCCTGACTCTAATTCTTGGAACCTATAAATGCCTTAAGTTATAGGTAAAAGAGACTTCACAGATGTGATTAAGGTTAAAGATCCTGAGATTAAAAGATGGTCATGGAATATCTAGGTGGACCCAGTCTAATCACATGAGCTCTTAAAAGTGAGGTACCATCCCAGCTGCAGTCATAGAGAGCTGTCAGCATGAGAAGAATTTGATATCTCATTGCTGGTTCTGAAATGTAGAGGGCTATGTGCAAGAACCTGAGATATTTGTGATGGAAATTGCTATATAACTTATAGATAACCAGCAATATGACACTGATGAGGAAGAAAGAAAAATGCTTAGAATCAGGAAGTTAGAGCTGGGTAATGTGACTCAACCAAACAGCATTTGCAGCCATACAAAGTAATTGGTCATGTAGGAACTGCTGAACGGTATGGGTAGATTCTAAGGGCATTTGTTTAGGGGACTAGGAGAGATGCTAAAACTTCACTCACTAAGCATCTGTTAGCCAGTACTATTTTTATCCTTTGTTGAAATATGATTCCTTGAAAATTATTGCTCATATAAGAATGCAACTTAAATAACTTTTGTGCATTGGAATGTTTATTGTGTTCAGTCTCCTCACAATCATCTGTCGGTCTCATTCACGTGGTGTCACAAACAAGATCTTAGCAAAAATGGGTTATAAAAATTGATACAAGAGGTCTCAAATTAAAAAGTGTTGAGTATGGGATCTGGAATCTCAGAGTGGCCTAATATCTGTCACCCTCTGACGGCAACGAGCACAGCCCTTTCAGGCAGCCTGAGGCTAAAGCCAGAGGAAAGAGGGAAGGCAGAAAAGGGACCCACCCCAGAGCCAGTATCATGCTAAGAGTGCTGGACAAGGAAAGGAGGAAGAAATACAGCTTAAGAGAGAAGCTGAGAAGCTGTGATTGGAGCCCTAAATCTTGCAAACATACGAACAAAGAGAATGAACCGTTAATACACTTTATTATGGTTCAAGTGAAGGGTTGTAGGCAGAATCCCTGACTGTGAAAAACATGGCGAACAGAGAATTAACCCAGGTTGTCCTTGTTGGGCTCACAGTTCTCAACATTATCCGTCCCAAGAGGGCAGGCTGCAGAGTAACTGAATGAGCCAGTGCTGCTTTTCCTGTGCTGGTGAATGTGAACGCAATGAGCCAAGAACAAAATGACAATGAAAAAGAAATTAAATGCACATTCATTTTATGACCTCAAAGGTATATTCACTCATTCTTTGTAACTGCCATGACATTTCCGTGTTGTCTTGAAGGAATACACAGGACTCTGATCAGCCACAGTGTATTATGCCACTGATGATATTTTACTTAATAAAAAGAAGTGCAGTAGGCACTGGATATAGTAGTGACCATCTTCATAGTTTTGACTGGAAATTAACCTCAGGAAAATGTAAGGTTCAAACCAAACCGATCAATTCCTGTAAATACATTGGTCAAAGTACTTGTAAAATATTCTATATTCAGTATACTCACAGCTGCGACAAATCACTTCCACCACTTTCTAGGTATCAGGAGACTCTAAAAGCTTTGGGGCTATTGAATTCTGTACAGGATATATATAGCATTGAGGAATATTTATATATACAAATACAGGTTTATAAATATAAGCATTTATATTTTTAAAGTTTTGCTTTCTATCCCTGCCTGGTGTGGCTCAGTGTACTGAGTGCAGGTCTGCGAACCGAAGGGACACTGGTTTGATTCCCAGTCAGGGTACATGCCTGGGTTTTGGGCCAGGTTCCCAGTAGAGGGTGCACAAGAGGCAACCACACATTAATATTTCTCTCTCTCTCTTTCTCTCTCCCTTCCCCTCTAACAATAAATAAAGAAATAAAGTCCTTTAAAAAAAGTTTTGCTAGGGAATTACTAACAGTAATAGTGAAAGGAGAGACTCCCATTTCAACCCTTTGATTCCTGAACCCACGAATGCTGTCCAGAAGAGAACCACACACTATATTCAGTGCTGATTTAGAGTGTACACTTAGACAACATTCTGGAAGATATTGTGCCAGCTCTGTAAGGTGGGGGCACTTGGAGAGCCTGGTAACTAAGTCTTCAAAAGGCCATCCACTCTTCTGTCAATCTAGCTGCCTTGGGATGATGGGGCAAGGTAAAATCAGTGAATGAGTATGAGCCTAAAACTGCACTTCGTTTAGTGTGAAATTAGTTGTTTGACGAGAAAGAATTTTGAGTGAGTGGAGCAAAATAATGATAGATAAGGCATTCTGTAAGCCCACAGATAGTAGTTTTGGCAAAGGCAATGTAATCAGAAAAGGTGAACCATATCCAGAGTAAACCTATTCCAGTGAGAAAAGATTTTCCCTTCCATGATAGAAACAATTCATTTTAATTGACCTGACATCTGGTAGCTTGGCTGATCCATCTGGTAAATGGTGCCTTATTAAAAATTCAGTGTTACTCTCTGCTGTTAGCAGAGTAAGTACTCAGCAGTGTTAGGTATTTTGAGGGGTTTATTCACAGATATTTTTCCTATACCTTCTTTCAAGCCCTTGACTTTCCAGGAAGATTACTAACCACAGTCCATAATTCAATGCAGATTTATATCTCTGTAATCAGAGCTGACATGTTGAGTGGAAGTCCAGGTTGCTGATCTCCTGCATGTCCTTCAGCCCTGCCATGGTGGTTGTTTTGTTCACGAGTCTATTGGTCAGTGACAGAAGTAGCTGGAGTAAATGGGTGAGTAATGTCTGCAGAATGAGCCATCCTATCCACCTAATTAAAATCCTCTTCTGCTCAGGTACCCTTTCATGAAAAGTCACAAGAGACACAAAATCTTCAAGCTTGCTGCCATTCTGAGAGGTTTATTCTCAGATGTTTTTCCTATACTTTCTTCCAAGCCCCTGACTTCCCAGGAAGATTATTAACTACAGTGCATTATTCAATGTAGATATACATGTCTGGCCAAATCTCCTTCCCAGCATAATAAACAAGCTGATGCTTTGCTCAAAGTTTTTCCCAGTGAGGAGTTCCCTTTTACTCCCATTCTTCAGGGCCAACTCAGAGGGGAACTGTAGTGCTACAGTTGTCCACTTTTAGATGGTTTTAGCACATTGTGAAAAACACCTGCAAATGAGGCTGAGTTATTTCTTCCTCAGTCTATCAAGAAATCCATGTGAGGTGATAGGATAGAATTGAGAGAGATAAGTTAATCTGCATAGCTAGATAAGGGGATAAGGGTATTTGAGCTACTTCTTCATGCAATTCACTGGTTGGCTTGTTGCCAAAGATTAATACCAAGTTCATGGTGGGAAGCTCTTACAGCAATTTTGTTCCCATTGATCAAGCAGTTAGTGTCTACTAAGACCTATCCTCATAGCAAATATTCACAGGTTCGGAGTAAAAATGTGGCAATGGGCCTGATTCTTTTCACTGATACCCCTAGTGATCCAATAGTAACAATTTGTTTCTTGTCCTTGCCACTTTAGGCTGAGAAATGTTTCCACCAATGGACATGGTAATAATTCCATTGTGTTTGAGACTGCCACCTGACCAATTTGGTACTCCTCCCTTCAAAAAAATTGAGCTTATTTCTCCTCTTCAATGAGCTGGATTTAGGGACTTGCCTCTAGTATAGATCACAACAGAAATGATGTTATATCACCTCTAAAAATTGGTTATAAAAGGACAGAAGCTCCTGTCTTGGAAACTCTTATATGTTTTCTCTCTGTGATCACTTGCTTCTGGGAAGCCAGATGCCATCTTATCAGGACATTTGTTGGAAGCCCACGTAGGGAGGAACTGAAGAATCTGGCCAACAGTCCGCAAAGAATTGAGGCCTCCCAACCAAGACCTGTGTGATCTTGGAAATAGATCCTTCTCCAGTTGGCTCTTCAGGTGAGACTGCAGCCAGTGCTGACAGCTTAACAGCAGCCCCACGAGGCTTTTAGTCAGAATGTCTGAGCTAAACTGTCTCCAGATCTCTGATAAACTGGAACTGTGAGATATTAAATGTTTGTGGCTTAAATCTTCTAAGTTTTGGTTAATTTATTATGTAGAAATAGACAACTAATACTAACCAATATTAAAATGAACTCAACCTACATTCACTAGGGGTTGGAGCTTTGTTGCATTTCTTCTCTCACTTGGTACGGCTAGGTGGAAGTTTAGGTTGCATAGAATGATCTTAAAAGCCACTGAAAGTACTTCCACTTTCACTTGGAGGAAAATTAAGGTTTAGCGGCTACGAGGTTTAGAGATCAGTGACATGATCTGATCTATTTTTAAATTGCTACCATTGCTACGAGGCTGAGAACGAGGTACAGGGCACTAAAGCAGAGACATAACAGGAAACCATTGCCATAATCCAGGTGAAGATGGCCGTGGCTTGGGCTAGGGTATTAACAGTGAATGTTATGAGAAACGTTAGGGTTTAGGATTATTTGAGAGTAGAGTCAAGAGGATTTTCAAATAGATTCAATGTTGGTTGAGAAAAAGATGACTCCACTGTTTCACTTGAGCAACTGAACACATAGAATTACCATCTATTGAGATGCAAGTAGAACACATGAGAAAAAGAGTTCAGAAGTTAGGTTTTAAACATCTGAATATGAGGCATCTGTTAGATATCTAAGAAAAAATATCAAGTAGGCATTTGGATGTATGAGCCTGAAGTTTACGTGAAAGGCCTGAGTTAGAGGTATACATTTGGTAATTGTTGGCAAATATTTGATAAAGCCTTCAGGTTTGAGGAGATCATCAAAAGAGAGAGTGGAGTGTCCCGGTTCGATTCCCAGTCGGGGCACATGCCTGGGTTGCGGGCCAGGTGCCCAGTGAGGGCCATGTGAGAGGCAACCATACATTGTTCTTTCTCCCTCCCTTCTCCTCTCTCTGAAAATAAATAAATAAATTCTTAAAAAAAAAAAAAAAAAGAGAGAGTGGAGATAGAAAACAGAAGGGCTAAGCTAGGAAAAACCTCTAAAACCAAGAGGGACGGCAAAATGGAGGAACCGGGAAAGGCGAATGAGAAGGAGCAGCCATTGGAGTGGGAGGACCGTAATCTATTTCATCTGGACGGTGTCATTTTTCACACTTCCAAACTCTCTTCTCTTCCAGTCCATATTCCTCAAAGCAGCAAGAGTGAAGTTCTTTGTAAATCATCCTATAACTCACCTTCTTTGCCTTAAATCCTTCAGCGGCTTTTTAAAAATAATACTTACAAGGCTTGATCACATATTGCCAAAGTATTTATTCAGTGGTATTGAGAATCAGTGGACTGAGGCCTGAGTGACTTTCTTTGGCCCTCTTGATTCTGATCTTTCTACTCCTGACATTAAATGATTTGCTAAAGTCAGACTCTCAGCTCCCTTGCCCTTTCTATTACATGAGTTGCATCTCCATATTCTGAATACAAGCATTGTAACGGACAGTTTCTTTAAATGTATGTAACTCAACAAAAAGAACTGGGTTCCTTCAAGTGACAGACTTGATTTTTTTTTTCATAAACCTCCTTGGTGCTGATTATTGTTTCATATGATATCTGTAGAAAAGACCCCTTCAAAATAGGCCCAATAGTTCTCTATTTCATAGCAGTTTAGTTAGTAGAGAAAATTATAAACTAAATCAAGTTGCTTATAGGTTTGTAGATTATTAACACCTTCTATTTGAATAGTACTTTTTAAGTTTTAAAAAATTATCACAGCAGTATTTATTGTCTTGAGTATTAACACTTAGATAAATAGTTCTATTGCAAATAATACAGTCAATATAAAAGAAGTATATATGTGTTTCTTTTTCCCTAGGAATTTGTATTAACCACTTCACCAGTCTTTTTAAATATACTGTCTCACTTATAATTTGAAAAATATCTAACAAAATTTTCTTGAATTCCAGATACAAGACTAGTATGAAATTCTACAAAACTGAACGAGGGACACAAGTTTAATTCAACACAAGGCTCCTTTAAGCTGCATGTACTCAAAGATGGCAACATCATCAGAAATGTCCTTGTGAACAGGAGAAAAATATGATCTTAGCAATGGCTGTGCCTTAAAAATACGTAGGACTCAGTGGACAGTAGTCATTTAATGAAAATGGTGGAACAATTGCTCTCTGAAATGAAGGACACCACTTCCTTGTATTTTGTTTACAGGCTGCTCCTCTTTCTCAAAAAGTTATTTTTGTTTGTTTGTGTATAGACTCCTAATAGTACTGAGGTCCCTCGCACAGCGATAGTTTTTATTTTCTTTCTGGAAATCACTGCATATCTTCAAGTACCCCAGGAATGCAGGATAATTTTATCCTGGCCCTTCAGCAAGTATGACTTCAATGCTACATGTTATTTACATCCTCGGTGTTCTCTCAGGAAATTATTGAAAAATCCATTTTCAATTTGCTTTACATCTTTTTTTATACTTTCATTTGCTATTTATCATGCATTGTTCCCTTTTCAGATGCACCTTCACCTTAGAGGATCAACAACTAGAGCTGCCTAACTCCGTGCTTTGCCATTTTATTTTAGAGCACGCTGTCGGAATTCAAGTCAACTAATCTGTCTAAACAAAAAAGGCATGTTAGATTATACGATGCCCCTGATCTCCTCTTAAACAGTCAGATATTCTCGTAAATCCTTAAAAAGAAATGAAAAGGAAAAAAAGGATCTTTTCTGTGCTCTAATAGCACAGAAAATGTGCCATGATAGGGTGTGATGGGCCCACCATAGTCATGGAGCACTGGCTGCTCCACTTCAGAAGGTCTCATATTTACAAATTCTCTTAGTGACTGAATTTAGCTCATTTCTTATTTCCTTAGAGGTAAACTATTTGCTTAGCAATGAAATGACTTTTTAGGATGCTCTCTTTTTTCAAGGGGATACTTCTATATTTGTGTAAAACTCTTCTCCATGGTTTTAATAAGAAAATAAAAAATACTTGCATCCTTGGGATAATCCCACTTGATCATGGGGTATGATCTTTTTAATGTATCGCTAGATGTGTTTTGCCCATATTTTGTTGAGGATTTTAGCCTCTATGTTCATCAGAGATATTGGCCTGAAGTTTTCTTTCTTTGTTATATCTTTATCTGGTTTTGGAATCAGAATGATGCTGGCCTCGTAAAAAGAGTTTGGGAGTCTTCCTGCCTTTTGGAATTTTTGGAATAGTCTGAGAAGAATAAGGGTTAGCTCTCCCTTAAATGTTTTGTAAAATTCTCCTGTGAAACCATCCAGTCCAGGACTTTGTGTCCCAGGAGTTTTTTTTATTACTGTCTTGATTTCACCAGCTGTTATCAGTCTGTTCAAGCTTTCTGCTTCTCCTTCATTCAGTTTTGGAAGATTATACTTTTCTAGAAACTTGTCCATTTCACACAGGTTTTTAAATTTCCTGGCATATAATTGTTTGTAGTAATTTCTTAACTTCACTCCAATCAGAATCGCCATCATAAACAAATGGGGAAGTTAGAAGTTGTGAAAACTAGATCCATTAGCTACTTTTTTATAATTTTAAAATATAATTTCCAATGAAGTTATTATATTAAAAAAGTTATATTATTAAAAGTTATATTAAAAATGGCCATTATAAACAAATCAACAAACAAGTGCTGGAGAGGTTGTGGAGGAAAGTCAACCCTAGTGCACTGTTGGTGGGAATGCACACTTGTGCAGTCACTGTGGAAAACAGAATGGAATTTCCTCAGAAAACTAAAAATGGAACTGCCTTTTGAATCAGCAATATCAATGCTGGGATTATACCCTAAGAATCCTAAAACACCAATTCAGAAGAACCCATGCACTCCAATATTCATAGCAGAGCAATTTACAATAGCCAAGTTTTGGAAGCAACCAGAGTGTCCATCAGTAAATGAGTAGATCAAAAACTGTGGTACATTTACATGATGGAATACTATGCAGCAAAAAGAAAGAGCTCCTACCCTTTGCAACAGCATGGATGGAACTAGAGAGCATGATGCTAAGTGAAATAAGCCAGGAGGTGAAAGACAAATAGCATATGATCTCACCTATAAGTGGAACCTAATCAACAAATCAAATAAGCAAACTAAATATAACCAGAGACATTGAAATAAAGAACAAACTGACAGTAACCAGAGGGGAGAGGAAGAGCGGGATAACAGGGGAAAATAAGGGAAGGACCATCAAGGAACTTGTATGAAGGACACATGGGCAAAGACAAAGGGTATAGGTTTGAGGGTGGAGGATGGGATGGGTGGGGCAAGGTATGTGGTGAAGTGAAAATGGAAACAACTGTACTTGAACAATTATAAAAAATAAAAATATATAAATTACCTCATTGCTTTAAGTACATGTATAGCTATTAAAACACTTCTTCAAGTATTTCTGTCAACTTACCTCAAACGCTGAAAATGCAAAACTAAATCTACTTTTTATGTATGTACCTATGATATGTGCACATGTGTATGTATTTTTGTTTCAGACTTAGATTTCTGAATCTTCTTTAGCTCATTAACCAATGGTCCAAATCTACCTGATGGTTATTCCTTCAGATTTTCTGAGACCAATTACTTCCTTTCCATACCCAAATCTTATCCTTACATTCACAAACTTTACCTAATTGCCAACAGTTTATTCTTGTTTCTTGGTGATGCCCAATTAAATTCACTAAACAACTTCCCTGATCAGAAATGGTCCCTAGTACCCAAACTTTACAGGATGAAGTTCATCTGAGCCAGGAAAGCCGAGAGAGCGCATGCAACAATGCAATCCACTATTTCACGGTAAAAATCCTCAGCGCCTACCAGGCTTGTATGCTCACTGTCTTTCAAAATGTTCTCCTTCCTACATTAAAATGCTTGGTATTCATTCTTTTCTTCAAGTCTTTAAATTTATTTGAAAATAAAAGATATTAAGGTAATACCTTTAAAATAAAGTATTGCTGAAAAACATATAATGTGAGAATAGCAATATCTTGTGTTTTTTTACTTTAACCCAAATATTGCTTGTGAGCATCACCTTACCTCAACTCAAATGGCTACTTTCTCTTTTATTTACAAAAACTTTTAAAATATTTATATTGACAGCCTTCAGCAAAATTATTTTAGGGATTATCTTCTGAGTTCCCATCTTGGTAGGTGATGACTTGGCTCTCCTCTCTTTCCCAATATCGTTTTCCTATTCTTGAATCAAAGTGTAAATTACGTTTATGCTTTCTTTTTGTGCACTTCTTAACTTTTTTCCCCTGGAGTTAATAATTGTTTCATTTTTTCATTTGACTGTTTTTATGTATCCATTATTCATTTTCAAAGTCTCAAAAGTTCTGCCAAATTTTATACCCTCATTTTATATTCCACACTGTTCAATAGATTCCCAAGAAAAGAAATATTTTTAAAAAATAAGAATTTTTTGAGTCTTCAAATACCTGTAATTAGCTTTACTCTATCTTTATTCTTCATTATTGACAGGTGTAGAATTCTAAATTGAAAATAATTTCCCTCAGATTTTGAAATAATCTCTATTGTATTCTATCTTTCACTTTGGCTTGTGAGATATCCATTGCTATTTGGGCTATTCATGTCATGTACGACCTATTTATTTTCTCTAGAAGATGTAAGAGTACTTTTAAATCCTTGTATTCTAAAGTATTACATGACTTTCCTTGGTTTATATCTATTTTATCTCCATTTGTTATTAGAAGCATCAGCTAGCTCAATAAATATACAGTCTTGTGTCATACGATACTAGGCAATATTCTTTTATTTTTGATTATTTCTTCTCTACATTGTCAGTCCTCACTTTACGTCTCATTTGTTCTGTACTTGCCACTTAGTAAGCTGTCTGATGTCCTGAATTGATCATTTAAGTAATTCATTTTTATTTCTTACTTGTCAAATCTTCCCTTTATTCTTTTTTTAAAAATATTTTTAGTTTATGTTCAACAATAATGATGAAATATTTTTATCTATACTATTTGACATTTTCAAGAGTTCTCTTTTATTATCTTATTATCTGCTTGCCTGATGTTTATAGCTTTGCTTGTTTCGTAGCTACAATATCTCTCCTTATCTCCTGGGATCCTGTGTTGTTTCTCCTGGCTCTTTTTGTCTTTGTTTTAATCTCTTGCATGTTTTAGATTTTTCAAAAAATTGTTTCATGATCTTCAAATATTCAAAAATATTTACTAATTCAACAAATATTTATTTAGCACTTACTATGTGCCAAACCATTCTATTCTATAAGATAGTGACTCAATTTAAAAAAAAAAATAATAAAAGCACTGTCCTAGGATTGTGATGTTAAAAAGCTGATTGGGAGTTTTGGCTTCCAATAATTGTGGAATTCCTGTTAGTGGACTAACCCTCCCACAGACAACAATATTTAACTCTGAAAATGATATAAAGAAGAAGTTAAAACAGTAGAGAGCAATCAAAATTAGGCAGAAACTGGAGAGGATCTAATCTTTGACATGAGGGAAACACAGTGAGAAAGATTTTTACCCAATTACTCTCACCAATATCAGCTGATAAAGTTTAGGCAGACAGTCTATACGTCTATTGATCTAATTATGTGCAGTATAGAGTCTAGTGACCAAAATGACTAAACATCTGAGAGAGAGAGAGAGAGCGAGCGCAAGCAAGCCATATAGAAGGAGTCCCAAAATGTGCATATAAAAGTTGTTCAAATTTATTGCTAACCTTAGAACTTACCTGCTTGTTCACAAAGGACTCCCATGAGCCCTGTAGGAAGCTGTAGCGCTAACATTGACAGAGATGAGGAGAGATTTTTAGCGACTTCTCACCATAAGAGTGACAGAGTTTAGACTTCAAGTCCTTCCAAATTAGAGAGACCCAGTCAATACTTCATTTTTCAATGACACTCCAAAAAAGACACACTTTAAGATTATTTCTCAGGACAAAAATATTCACCCTAAGGGGGGGAGGGGGGAGGGGAGGGAGAGGATGCAAATATCTGTAATTGAACAACAATAAAGTAATTAAAAAAAAATATTCACCCTAAGGCTAAGAGTAAAACCAAACTTGACTTTTCCTTACCTACACCTTGATAAGTTCAAGACAATCCACCAGTTATTTCACAGCATACTGAATACAATTCAACATTCTCCAGAGGAAGAGGAGAATATCAGAACTCAGTGTTCACAACTTATCAACAGTGTTTAGTACACAATAAAACAATTACTGTGTGTGAAAATTGTATAGTTAAAGGAAAAATCAGTAAATTTTAAAAAATGCACAAAAAATACATTTGAGGATTTTTATATAAGGGCTATAAAATCATGTTTGTCTAGGTCCTCTACGAATCAAATGCCAAAATGAGCTTAGATATGAAAACATTTAAGGGAAAAGTCTGTAAGGAAAAAAATGGGAGAGAAACGAGAAAGGCCAGGAGAGCCATCAGAATGAGACCGTGTGTAAAGGAGGGAGAGAAGGAGAGAAGATGGGTCATTGGGTTTTAGGCTGAAGTGCAGCTCTCACGAAGATTGTTAGAGTCCTCAGGACAAATTTGCCCATCAGACCCCTGCACACACCAAGAAATGTCTCCCTCAGCATTTCTGTCATTTGTGGTCATTGGCTGGAAACTGCTCTTGGGAAGTTTATTATGCTCCGCACAGTCAGGGATCTGGGTCTGCACAGGGGTTTGAGAAGTGACTTCTTTGTGCTTCCAAAGCACCACTTTTCTTGAGGAGAAACTTAGAAGAGGAAAGTTGATGGGACAAACTACAGTCTTTCATTGCAGTCTTACTTTGGTAACTAGTATGTATCCTTTGCCTTCTCTACCAACTAGCAAGTATGGTTGACTTAAGTCTCATATGTCCCAAACCTTCCATTTTAAGGTGTCAAACCCATTGGAAATCACCTTCTTAATCTCAGGTTGCTGTATGTGTTGATTTACAGTTTCAGTTGGACATAGAAGTGCCATAATGCAAACAAATAAATCATCTGTGTTGCACCCTTACTCTTTCCTGTCCTTGTATAAAAGCAGCCCTATCTCTTTCTGCCAATCAGGGTAATTACCTCTGAAGTTATGAGGATATTTCATCTTACCTGCTGGTCCTTGGGTTCAAGAAATCCAAACTGCCCTATTGGCTGCTGAATTTGTAGTTTAATAAGATCCTTGCTAAGTGCCTTGGAAAGAGTATGCTCCCTTGGGAGATAAAAACCTCTAATCTCACAAAACCCAGAAGAATCAGGGTGGGAAGCACAAAGGTCCCAAGAAAGTATTGGGAGTGACGATAAAAACGGCTACTCTTGTTTTCATCTAGTGGTTATATTGCATCTGGAATCATGCATTATTCCACTAAAGATGTAGTGCCATGCCAATGTCTTCAATTTAATGCATTCTGAAGGACAACACTGCATCTTTTCAAATTATTGTTATTGAGCTTTTTAGGTGTATCTTTAGGAGACTGTTCCGGCATTCTATAAAGCTAGATGCTTCTGGATGGTGCTATATGTGTTATAATCAGTGGATCCCATGGTTGTGAATCCACTCAGTATCTCTTTCACTTTGAAGTGAGTCCTCTGGTCATATGTTATGCTGTGTGAATAATGAAAAGTCATTCTAGAGACTGGATAAAGTCCTGTGGGAAGAAAAGGACAATTTGTATCTGGAATACAGGTATCTATTCCTTTGAGGATTAACTGCTGGTCCTTTCAGGAATGAAGAAAATTGATGCATTTGAATTGCCACTCAGTGGCCAGTTGGTGTCCTTGAGGAATCATGCCATATTTGGGGTGCAATGTTGGTCCCTATTGTTGACATAGTGGACATTTATAGCCAGAAGTAGCCAGGGGCCCTTAAGGAGAATTTATTATGGTACTGGGCTTATAATGATGGGTACATTTTTGTATAAATTGGCCTTTCTGTCTAACTTCTGAATTCCAGAAATAAAGAACAAATCTTAAAAACAACTTTGTGAAAAAAAATATATTACCTATAGGTGATACGACGATGAAAACATCTGTCACCTTTTTCCATGTTGTCTTTCATGGAACACAAATCATCAATTCTCATGTAACATACACAGGGGTGGGCAAAAGTAGGTTTACAATTGTCCACATGGAAAGTAATACAGTAATTAATAAATAATAATACAAGATTAAACTTTGTGTTTCATGTTCTCACAACTGTATACCTCCTTTTGCCCCACCCATATAGCAATACTTTCATTTCATGTTTGTGATTTATCGGTATTAAGAAATCAACTATATTATAAGGTTGTAAAGCACTAGTGTATTTATTTTTTCTATTATATGTAAGTTTAAGTTGAAAATTTAGATTTTAATCTACTTAAAAATTATTTGCTATCTTATTTTTGGTGTGAGTTTTGGATCCAACTCTATTTTCCTTCACATAGTGAGTGAATTTTCCTAACATCATTTACTAAACAACACACCTCTTTTCCATTTATTGATAATGAGATCTTATTACTTTTATGCACTGCTTTGTTTCTAGGCTCTATGTTCATTTTTTTATTTGTGTATTCTGTGGCTGTCCTAAGTGTCTTATACATTATGTAACTGCAATATCTCCAAGTATCTCTCCTCTACTTTAAAAATAATTTTGACACTCAGCGTAATGTTCTTCCAGTTTTAATTAATGTATTAAAAAGTTTTATATTTTTCCCATAAAGGCCATAAGAATTTTTTATTAGGGTAATTTCTATTGCATATTGATATTTTAAATAGTATCTTTACTTTCATATCTTTAGTTATTCTATGCAGATGTGGAAGTATAATTTCTATTTGCAACAGTTTATCTTTGCAATCTTGGTTAATTCTGTTAGTTATAGTTGCTTGGTTTATTTATTTTTTCAGTTTTCTGGATTATAATGACATTAATTTTATGATATATAACTAATGATTACTTATTTGTATATCTTATCCTATGTCCGGAAAATGTCCAGGCATTGTTAATATAAGAACAATTTGGATGACATCAATGTAATCTGGCAGCCAAGGAGAGTGGACTGCAATGTGCATGCATGAACAATGGCAACTTCACTGTACTTGTCAGTGGGAGCAGTAGACTCGGTTGAATAAGCATATGTACTATGCAGCTGTCACATTCAAAATGGCTGAGTGAGTAGAGCAACACATTTGCATAAAATTTTGCATTAAGCTTGGAAATTACTCCATGAAAATTATTTGTATGATTCAGAAGGCCACAGCTATGGGCAACTGGTGATTGGCAGCTTCATTACAACAACGTGCCTGCTCATGCATCATCTAGTACAGAGATTTTTTGGCAAAACATTAAATCACTCAGGTGACTCAGCCGCCCTACAGCCCGGATTTTGAACCCTGCAATTTCTGGCTTTTCCCAAAACTAAGATTACCTTTGAAAGGGAAGAGATTTCAAAATATCGATAAGATTCAGGAAAATACAATGGGGGAGCTGATAGCAATTGGGAGAACTGTGTGAGGTTCCAAGGTGCCTACTTTGAAGGGGACTGAGGCATCATTGTCCTATGTACAATGTTTCTTGTATTTTCTTCAAGAAATAGCTATTTGTCATAGTATGTGGCTGGATACTTTCTGAACAGACCTCATAAATCATACAAAATAGTTGTTTTGAATAACCCTAATTTCTTTGTTTCAACAAAAAATTATTTCTTTAGAATTTTGAATATGTAAGATCAAAATAGGTTTGACTGCTCATTAAAGGATTAAGTGTCTAGGTCTACCTCTATATTACACTGGAAAATATGTTAAAAATGAAACAGAAATAAATAACCCTAATATTCAATTATAAAATAACTTTCAAAAATCATTATTCTGTAAATCTTTTGAAACCATAAACCGTAGAACCTTACACATATACTACTAAGTAATCTTGGTGAAAAAGACCTGGGCCAGAGATGTAAATTTGGGAGCCATCAGCTTACAAATAGTAGTCAAAGCCATGGCACTGGATGTGGCCTCTGAGGACGTGCTGAGTGTGCTGAGATAAAGAGGAGTTGGAAGGAGAGAGCCACTGGGCACTGGACTTTCAGAGGTGTGGGAGATGAGCTGCAGCTCACAAAGGGTAGGGGAGCAGCCAGTGATAGAAATAAGACTGGGCGAATGAAGAGTCCTAGAGAGTAAGTGGAAAGGCGTTTCCTAAGGGTGGAGTGAACAGGTGTGAAAAATAATGTTGAGGGATCATGAAAGATGCAGACTGAGAATTTACCAGTAGATTTCACACCATTTAGATCATCGGTAATAAAAAAAAATGTATTGGAGTGACAGGGACAAAGCTTGATTGGAGTGGCTGAAGAGAGCTTGAGGAGAGAAACTGAATGTCAGCAGTGTAGACATTTTTTAGGAGTTTTCCTTGAAAGTGTAATATAGAAAAGAGAGTGGACTTGGAGCCAGGATGCCTGGATTTAAATTCTGTCTCCACCAACTGCTAGCTATATGATGTATAAATTCTTCTGTTTGCACCTTTGTTTTCTCAACTGTAAGAGAAATATTTTTGTAAGATTATCGGGAAACCAAATGAATTAAATGAGTTAAAATATGTAAAACTTTTACAGCTGTGTCTGATACAAGGTTAATATTTAGAACTACTATTATTTAATAGAAGCAGAAAAAGAAAGCAGGAGCTAAAGGAACATGTCAGTAACACAAAAGGGTGTTTAAATACCCATTTGAATGCCAAGGGGAATGGTTATATAGCAAGAAAAAACTGGTAATGTAGGAGAGAGAAAATAGTTACCAAAGCAATGTCCTTGAGAGAATTAGAGGGGGCAGCATTTAGTACTTAAGTAGAGCTTGGTCTGTTTAGAATCCAATCCATTGTACCAGGCATAAAGGTAGAGTACTTGGGGTCACTGGCTGCTGGTTGAGTATTTGAATGGCAGGAGCTTTGGGGTTTCTTCTTCTGATTGCTTCTATTTTCTCAGTGAAATAAAAAGAAAAGTCATTACCTGTGCATGGGAGTGTTGTCAGTTGAACTAGGATTCTTCCACAGAATGGCAAGAAATGCATTTTGTGGACTTACGCATAGGAAGATGTGAGGTGTAGGGGTGAGATTTATTGGAGCAGAAACAAAGGACTGACCCCAGGTGTCGGATGCCTGATCCACAATCAGATGGCTCAGCTCCCTCTCCCTGAGGAAGTCCACTCTCTGGAGCCTCAGAACTACAGGCACACCTGTCAGGCCCAGGAGGGTCAAGACCCAGAGATGTAGAACTTCTTGTGTCCCCATCTGTACCTCCACTGCCAAGACTGAATGGGGTCCAGGCCATGACCAGCCTTTGCCTGGGCCTGAACTACTGCCAGCCTGCTTGGCTATGACACAGAGAGAGCGCTCCCCAAGGAGCCCTGGGCCTTTGTTAAGCTTTGATTATATCTCCTCAGGTTTGGGAATGAGTAAGGTTCCTCTCAAACTAACCAATCTTCTTTCTAATTCTTTGCTGGTTTGTATTAGACCATACCTTAACCAATCCTTTTCCTAGATCTTTCAGGGTTTATTTGAGCAGGTAGGGTGCATACCTCATAATGGAAGGACCACCCCAACTCCACCCTGTCTTGGCTTCTACTGCACATGCCTCAGCAGAGGAATTTCCCTTTTACTGGTTCTCCTACCACACTCCCTCCATTACCTATCGGAAGGGGACTATTTCCCCTCCCCTCCCCCAGGAGATTGGAAAGCGGGTTCTTCCTGCCAGCGGGATTAAGTCCTGGTGGAAGATGGAACTGCCCCTTCCTACTTAATCAGGCTTAATACCTGATCCATTTGCTTCCTTCTTTTGTTAATTAACTAGCCACCTACGCCAACAAGGGGAAGTGTTAGATAGTTTTCTTCATGTTTTCATCACTGTGATTATTGTGCTTCAAAATTAATTAAAGTTTAATAGGTCAAAATGTATTTCCTCCTCCTCCCAAATAATGAAATTTTGGTTTATGAAAGGAATAGAAAATTGCTCCGTGTTTCCTTGCAGTCACAGCTGGTAGGTGACTCAGAGCCAATTAATAAGTGAAAAGGCAAGAACAAAATAAAAATGTATGAACTGCGCCAGGGATTGATTTTGCCACCTCAGCATGTCTCTCACTTCCTTCAGCTGTCCAGCTGCTGGTTATTTTCATGATGCATTTCCTTTTTCATAAAAGCCTCTATTTTTTGTTTTCTTCCATGCTGCTTTATTTTGGCTCATCTTTTATTTCTGCTAAAATTCAGATTGAATGCAAATATCAGTTCAATTATTCAAAACACATATGTAGATATAAAGGAAAAGAGACAATTAAAGTGTGAAATCCTGTTTTTTTGTTTTTGGAGAATTTTAGGTTGAATCCATTTGAACAATCACAAAATTTTCATTATGTAGAAAATTCAATAGGAAATAGGTCCTTATTAATAGATGGAATTACATTAAGTATGTTAATTGCTGATAGTTTTGTGAAAAAAAAATGTGGGGGGAACTATTTTAGTTTTGAAAATTAACATGTTACTTTTGCAAATAGACATTTGTACAACCGTTGTTGAGTAATTTCTGTGCACTGATCTACAAATATTTTTACTGTAAGATCCACTACACTTTTGGAAATCATTAATAGGAATGTAAATAAGGGAATTTAGTCAGTGGCATATACTTTTTACATTGTTAAGAAAATGAGAAATTTAAAACATTAAAAATTAGAAGGAGTCATGAGTGCCAGTGAGACAATGTTCAGACTCTTTAGAAATTCCAGTTAAGGAAAAATGTGTAGCTTAATGTTTTGCTCTCTCTTGAGCTCAAAAATGCTTCCTGTTTCTGGGGAAACTTCCAGAGGGAGCATCCTGTCACAGTGTGAAAACTGCTGACCCTGTCCCCTAGTCAAATCCTTTCCTTGGGAATTTTGAGTTGATTAGGTACCTTTTCAATGAAATGAAAATGAATTTTTTGTTGCCAGAATCAGAGAATTTAAACCTTCTGAGCCAAATTTCTATGAAATGAAACTTTTTGTTACTAGGATGAGAGAATTTAAAGCTCCAGAGCCAAAAATAAAAGTGTAAAATCTTTAAAAATAAAGAAAGTTCCTGAGCCAAATTTCTACCATGTAGATTAGAGCACTGGACGAAGGTAATCTAATGAGAGAAAGGTGTTCAGAGGGTATTCAGGATAAGATAACTGACATTTGGAGAAGTTTCCTTTCTGTAGGCATTTAGCAGCTTTAATTCCAATTATTCCTAAAGCCTAGCCTCACTTCTACCCTTGGACAATGTGAGATATTTAAATATTCTTATAATGTATTCACTTTTTTTGTTTTCTGAATCTATTTCTAGTGTGATTTTGCCTCTGATATCCAAAGAAGTGCTCTTTAGAATATCCACCCTCAAGGAAGTGAAAAGCAAGCCAAAAAGCTGGAAATGCAACTGTAAACTAAGGGATTTTGGCTGCTAGTAGGCAGTCATTTCATTCTGCTAAGCATGGGGAAATTAGGAAAGGTTAAACAAAAGAGGTAGAATTTATTGAATGTTCCCAATTTGTTTCAATCAATCAACTAACAACCAATAAAATTATGTCATAGTCCCGTTCCATGAGGATCTAACAATTTAGTTGGTAGAAAATAGAAACATAATAAAATAATGAGAACAAAATATGAAAACAAATTCTACACTTATTAGTACATATGTGATTCAGGCTAATAAAGTGTTCAGAGAAGAATGAAGTGGCTATGACTTAGGGTAGTCAGGGAATCACTGTGGAAGGTATAGAGCCACATAACACCATGAAGGATGTTCAGAATCCAGTTCATTCATTCACAACATTTCCGAGTAATTACTAATACCCTGGAGATGGTTACAAATATTAACAATATAGTGATGAATATGATAAGGGCTTTGCCATGGGACAGAATTCTAGTGGAGGGTAAAGATAAATCTGTTGAGAAATAAAAACTTAGAAAAAAATGTGTCACAACTTTTAGATCTGTCCAAAAAATGCTTCCTATGATCAGTATGCAAAATAATCACAAACATACTTCTTCAACATAGACTCAAACTTTCCTTAAGTCACAACTTGATTCATCTGGTTTCCTGCTATCATGTGAAACTGAAGATAGGTAAAATCATACTCTTAACCTTCCCACTGGCTCCTTCTATACTGACTTGACATTTAAGTTGTGTGTTTATTCTTTTTGTGTAAGAGCAAGTGAAAGCCTGGTTTCTATGGCAAATTTTATTTTTAAGACATACAAAACCTCTATTTGAGTTTGTAGACATCTTTCCAGTTATTTTATTTTGGAACATTTTGGTTGTGAGAAAAAGATTTTCTTGTTTAGTTCTATAGTTATCACATTTGTTGAGTGGACAATGGCCCCAGAGTGACCAACAAAATCCCCACTTACAGAATTTAGTAGGAGGAGAAGATAATCCCATGAGAATCAAAAACAGGGTTGAAGTACAGTTAGGACAGTGGAAGTATTCCAGACTTAAGACAATTCTTCAACCTACTGTTACCTATTATATTCTGTGTTTACATCTCCCACAATAAGTTACTGACTTCCTTATCTTCTCTATAACATAGTTTCCTCCTCCTCCCTTTCTCCCGCCCCATGCCCCTTCAAGATATTACTTATTAATTTTGGTAAAGGGAGGGGGAGGGAGGGAGGAAGAGAGAGTGAGAAACATAGATGAGAGAGAACATTGACTGGTTACCTTTCAAACATGCCCCATCCAGGCACTGACCAGGAATCAAACAGGCAACCTTTCACTTTACAGGATGATGCCCAACCCACTGAGCCAGACTGGTCAGGACAACATAGTTTCTTCCTGATGTTCACTTACCACAAACTCTTATACCTTGGCTGACTCATCAACTCATAAATGGGGCTAACTCATGAACATTTAGAGCTTGAGCTAACTCATGAGTTCTTCCAGAGTTTACTTCATGGACTCTGCATTTTTCTAGTTTCAGCTGCCTTCAACCCAGGTCTTACCGCTTCCTGTTAAATTCTGGAGTGACAGTTCACTCCTATTGTAATTTGCTGTGCCTGGCAGAACTATGGCTTTCCAGGGCTCATTCATTAATGTGGATTTGGCTGGGGCAAGAACCATGATGTCTTACACAGCATGGAGATATTAGTTAGAGCAGAAAGTTTAAGGGAGTCTTCAGATGATATATAGAGGTTAAGTTCAAATGAAAATAGAGTAAGAGAATTGTAAATAGCTTTAAAAAGAATAACAAATATTCTTATTAAATCAAAATTATGAAATAGTTTAAACTACATGAAAATAATTTAATACAAATAGTTGGCATATATTTAAACATATATTCATCAATTTCTCCTGTCTTCTCAAAACTTTATATTTTTTTATTTTATCTATCTTTATCTTCCTACCCTCTGTTGATTAATGTCTTCTATGGTTCTTTGTATTCTGTCCAACATTAAAATATAGGTTATAAAATACTCAGTTTTGCTCACATTTTTAAAAGAATTTTTTACTTTCTTAAAAGCACTAAACCATTTCATTTTTCAGGTTTTGAGTTGGTAGAAATCATTCTATGGTATTATATTAAGAAAACATTTTATATAATTAGAATTAATGCAGAATTTTTCTAAGAGTCAAACACTATAAATTATTGTGATCATGATGAACTGCTTTGGTACGTGATAGGAAATACATGACTTGGTTACAGGAAATTTGGGAGACAGAATGGAATTGCTCAGCCAAACCAATAATATAATCATAATAAATATGCTTTATTAATCTTTTAGTATTTTACTTTTAGAAATACTATGTGGCAGAAAATACACAATAATTTAGAATTAATTTCTTAATAACATATACAATATAATGAATATATACAGATTTGGGGCTATGATCCCTCTAAGATATGTGGGCTAGGATGCCAGCTTTCCTCAGGGTGGTCCAGGCATTCCATCAGAACTGAGATGCTGAGAGACTGGACCAGAGTGATGATGTCCATTCAGATTCTCCTTGGACATAGCTTCCACATCTTAATACCAGAGTTCCTCAATGGACCATTCTTTTTTGTGGCCACTTTGTATATCTTCAAATATTTTCCTGAAGAACTTTATGTTACAGTTGCCTTATGCTGAAAGTCACAATATGCTACCATGTATTCAGGGTGTTCTCTCACTAAAAGAAAGCATGTGTTCAGCTGATTACGTATTTATCCAGTTTCATGAGTATTCCGGGGCCTCTTCAATTGTGAACTCCGTAAAGACTTAAAGCCAAATACTCTTTGTTCTTAACAGCAATGCCCCTAAAATACACTTTCTATTTGTCTTCTATCATATCTTGCAGTTCTGTGATATTAAATGTTCATGAGGCATTTCTAACATAATGTGTTAAAAAACCTAAATTTTTGTTTTGTTTAAAGAGAATGGGAAGAGTTATTTTCTATCACATACTACCAAATAATAAATGTGTTATAAAATCATAATATTAAAACACTGTGATACTGACCTCTGATCACTAGAAACAATAGAAAACCCTGAACTAAAACAAAGTGTATTTATATATACAGAGTGGGGTAAAAGAAGTTTTACAGGATTGAATACACAAAACATAGTTTACACTTATAATATTATTTATTAATTATTGTATTATTTTCCATACTAACAACTGTAAACCTACTTTTCCCCCACCCTGTAAAAATCAATAATGTGATAAGGCACGTGGATGACATTATGGAAACTTATTTAACTAATTGGGAGAAAATATTACATTCCTATCTCATTATTATAAATTATATTTTTAATGGATTTAAGATTTAAAGGTGAAAAATATACAATAATAATACTAAATAATATATAGATGATATATTTTGGTAAAAAGTTCTTTAAAGTATATGTAAAACATTAAAAATTGAATAGTTTATTAATGTTGAAAATATTTTGCTTTTAAACAAATATACATAAAATAGGAAATGGAACAAATGTTAATAGTTGTTCTCTTTAAATAATGGGATTTTTTTCTTCTGGCTATTGCTATTATATATTTCTCTATGATTAATGCATTTTATTTGTTAAGTAAAATTAATGCTTGAGAAAAAAAGGCTAATAGTATTTATTACAGATGTAGCATATAAAACATTGAAAGATTATTCCACAAAAAGGAATTATTTATTGCTTTATATTTAAATTTACAACTTTCATTCATCATTTCAGTTTATTATAGATTTCAGTTTTAATCCACAGGAATATTTCACTGCTGCCATTTCTTATTTATGACATTTTACTATAGAGTCTATGATTAAAATAACATCAAATAATGTCCAACAATATCTAGAATGTTTCATTTGTCAATTTCATTGCCTCCAGGGTAATTTTAAATAATCTTAAAAGAAGCTTAGTATCCATCACTCAGGTTAAATTTACACAGAGGTAAGTAAGTGTTTTATAAAGGATATGATAAATTGTGATATTGTTTTAATGTTGATCAGTTTCAGAATTGTCACAATAAGGCTTCCCATGCCTCGTGTCAGTACAATGACCCAGGCGGTCCTAATGGGATAGATTCTTCCTTACATCATGCACGCATCTTGTCTAAACCTCAAGGCTCCTCTACTATTACTAAATGGATACTCTTTCAACTCTCTTTTGCAATAATTTTTAAAGATTTTTTTAAAAAGATCTTTGATACCATAACAATCAGAAAATCAGGGAACATTATGATCCAATGCAATTAAAAGGATGGTAGGTTAATCAGCAATAGAGTAGAAGAAACTTTAAGATGTGACTATTACTTGTACGAAAACCAGAAAATATACTTAGCAAAAGGGGAAGGAGCAGTCACTTCTGTTAATTCCATTTTCTAGAACTACCACTGGTAACATATTGGTGCATACATCCCCAAATACAATGATTTCATCATTGTATCACTTTATATTTAAGTATAAAATTTAAATCTGTTTTAGAAGTTATTTTAAAAATATATGGCATGGTGAGCATTTTTTTAAATCCAGCATATATATGTTTTAATTATATTATGTATATGTATATGAGTACATATTATCTATACATATTTTTAATTAACAACTTTATTTCTACTTCTTCTACAGTATTTTATTTCATAAAATATGTTTTATATAAACAAAACATAAAAAAAGTTGTGACTATTTCTGCTAACTCCAAGAAGGATTTCATCTTGCTGAGATGAACATTCAGATGTTATTAGCATCTTCATACATAAGATGGTTTTTCTGTTGGTCAAACAATATGGTACTTCAGCTCTATTTTTTCTCATTAAAAATCAATATTTCAAATAAAATATGATTTAGTAGATTAAAGAGATGATGGTTTAAACAAGATGCTGGTGCTTCTATGCTTAATTCTAATAGAGTTTATATTACCTTTACTTTGAAAAAATAAAATAATAAATTATTTCAAAGATACTTGTAATAGTCTCAGGAGTTCAGAATATGGTATGAATGAATATGTAAAGTATATAAACCCCATCACTGTTTTTGTATATAAGTTTTTTTTATTTATTGTATATTTTCCATTACCATTTATCCCCATTAAGCCCCCCTCTCTCCAAAATCACCACACTGTTGTCCATGTCCGTGAGTCCTGTTTCCTTTCTGCTCAATCTGTCCACTGCCCAATCCCCACCCTCCAGATCTGTCAGCCTGTTCTCTATGAGTCTATCTGTATTTTGCTTGTTAGTTTAGTTTGTTCATTTGATTTCCACATATGAATAAAATCACGTGGTATTTGTCTTTCTCTGACTGGCTTAATTCACTTAGTGTAATTTTCTCCAGGCAAATCCATGCTGTTGCAAAGGGTAAAATATTTTTTCTTTTTTATAGCATAGTAGTATTCCATTGTGTAAATGTCCCATAGTAGTTTATCCATTCATCTACTAATAGACACTTGAGCTGCTTTTATACCTTGATGATTGTAAATAATGGTGCAATGAACATAGGGGTGCTTATGGTATTTCAAATTAGTGTCTTGGGTTTCTTCAGATAAATTCCCAGCAGAGAAATTGCTGGGTCACAAGGCAGTTCCATTTGTAATTTTTGGAAGTATCTCCATGCTGCTTTCCACAGTGTCCGTACCAATCTTCATTCCCACCTACACTGCAAAAGGGTCCTCCTTTCCACATCTTTGCCAGCACTTGTTTGTTGATTAATTGATGACAACCATTCTGACTCATGCGATATCTCATTGTGGTTTTAATATGTATTTGTCTGATGATGAGTGACACTGAGTGTCTATTCATATGTCTGTTGGACATCTGTATGTCCTCTTTGGAGAGGTGCCTATTCAGGTCCTTTGCTCATTTTTTAATTGGATTGTTTGTTTTTTGGGTGTTGAGTTTTATAAGTTCTTTATAAATTTTGGATATTAATACTTACCAGATGTATAAGGGAACATGTTCTCCCATTCAGTGGGTTGTCTTTTAATTTTGTTGATGTTTTCCTTTGCTGTGTACAAGCTTTTTAGTTTGATATAGTCTCATTTGTTTATTTTTTCTTATTTCCTTTGCCTGAGGAGATATATCAGAAAAAAATATTGCTATGAGCAATGTCTGAAATTTAACTGTCTCTGTTTTGTTCTAGGATTGTTATGGTTTCAGTTCTAACAATTAAGTCTTTAATCCATTTTGAATTTATTCTTGTGTCTAGTTACTCCAAAACCAGATAAAGACATGATAAAAATGGATAATTGTAGGCCAATATCCTTGATGAATACAGATGCTAAAACCTCAACAAAATATTAGGAACCCGAATATAGCAATACACCAAAAAGATCATATACCATGATCAAGTGGGATTTATTCCAGAGATGCAAGGTTAGTAGGATATTTCCAAATCAATAAATGTGATATATCACATAATCAAATTGAAAGATAAAAACCACATGATCATATCAATAGATGCAGAAAAAGCGGTTGATAAAATTCAGCACCCGTTTATGATAAAAATCTCTCAGCAAAGTGAGAATAGAGAGAACATAACTAAACATAATAAACAATAAACATATATGACAATCCCATGGCCAGCATCATAATCAATGGACAAAAACTGTAATCGTTCCCCTTAATATCAGGAACAAGACAGAGATGTCCACTTTCCCCTCTCTTATTCAACATAGTGCTGAAAGTCATAGCCAGGGCAATCAGACAAGAAGAAATAAAAGGCATACAAATTGGAAAGGAAGAAATAAAACTCTTTATTTGCAGATGACATTACACTGTACATAGAAAACCCCAAAGATTTTACCAATAAATGACTAGATCTGATAAATTAATTCAGCAAAGTAGCAGGATACAAAATTAATGTCCAGCAATCAGTTGCATTTTTATATGCCAATAATGAACTAATAGTAAAACAAATTAAGAAAACATTCTCATTCACAATTGCTTCAAAAAGAATAAAATACCTCCAAATAAATCTAACCAAGGATGTAAAAGACTTGCATTTAGAAAATTATAAGATACAGAAGAAAGAAATTGAAAAAGATACAAATAAGTGGAAGCACATACTGTGTCCAGGCAGGAAGAATTAACATCATTAAAATGTCCATACTATCCAAAGCAATCCATAGATTGAAAGTAATTCCTATCAAGATATCAATGACATATTTCACAAAACTACACCAGATATTTCAAAAATTTATAAGGAATCACAAAAGGCCCTTAATAGCAACAGAGTTCTTAAGAAAGAAGAGCAAAGTTGGAGGAATCACATTACCTAATATCAAACTATATCGTAAGGCCATAGTAATCAAAGCAGCATGGCACTGGCATAAAAACAGACACATAGATCAATGAAACTGCATCACTTAAAAAAAAAATTAATTCCACTCTGGCTGGTGTGGCTCAGTGGATTGAGTGATGCCCTGTGAACCAAATGGTTATGTGTTTGATTCCCAGTCAGGGCACATACCTGGGCTCCAGGCCAGATCCCCAGTAGAAGGAGCATAAGAGGCAACCACACATTGATGTTTCTCTCCCTCTCTCCCTCCCTTCCTCTTTCTAAAATAAATAAATAAAATATTTTTAAAAATTAATTCCAAGCAGTGTCTTTTCTGACCTGTGATGTTCAAGAGACGTGTTAAGGAACTGATATTTCACAGTGAACGTCCTCCAGGAAAACACTTTTCTTGTATAAACATACTTTTCTTTCCCCAAGAAAAATTCTAAGCAGCACCTTCTATGCTAACTTGATTGCATTCAGATTTCCCCTGCTCCCATCCACGATTACAGGGTCTCTGATTGTACTCCTGATTATAAAACACCACTTTGCTCTGGGCTCCTTCAGGCTTTCATTTAGTTTTAAATTCTGAGAGTGGTGACTTTGTATCTTGTTATGACAAGTATTGCCAGAATATCAATGATTTCTCAATACATATTTATTGGCAATATCCAAAATATTTAGCTTCAGAAAATGTCATTACTTCCTTGATAGCTGTCCTCCAGTGGGGATCATGGCAAGTTTAGAGATATTTAAATGGAAAAATCTTTCCAATATAAATCTTGGAAATGATGGAAATCTTCTTTTTTAAAAACATGTTTTAGAATACAGCTCATTAATATGATGGTACTTATTCAAATAAAAAAAGAACAGAAAGCATGAAAATAACAGAAGGTTATTTCTCACATTTAACACCATGTCTAGAGGCAGGGTGTCCAACAGCTAAATGAAGCCACACACCCACACAAGAAAACCTTGAATAGTGTTAAACTGTTCACCTTAGCCCAGATGGGGATGGTTGCTTCCTGGAATAGCTGTTCTCGTGTCTAACTTGGCTTTATAGGAAAAGAAAACATAGTTTAATTGGGAGTATGAAAGAACAAAGGGAAAGTTATTTCAGACATAAAACTCAAATCTTTCAAGAGTTACAGGAATTATGAACAGGAAAACATGTATAACTTACTTCTTTTTAGCATTCCCACTTGTTCGAACTCTCTTACAATGCCATTCCCCTAGACAGTAAAGAAGCATGCCTATTAGCTAGGGTGGGCAGAGTAGGAGGCAGTGGCATCAGGAGTGTATCCCTAGACACAGTTCTCTGCATTAGGTGTTCTCTGTGGAGAGGAGGTGGCTCGGGACTGATGCAGTTTACGTTTTACCTGCACTATGAACTGTTTATTTCTGTGTACCTGGGCTATTCAAAAGAAAGTCATAGGGTTAAGTGAGCTCTCAGTGTGACATCTAATTTAGCAGAAAGTTCCTGCTTATCAGTTCCCCATCTTAGCTTTTAGCTCACTCCACTTTCTGCCTTCTGTGTGTACTGTCTTGTTCCATCTCCCCAAGGGTATTAGAACAAACGCCACTAGAGGGTTTTTTTAAAATGTAGTATTTTTCTGCTTTATTTGTGCAAAATGCTTTAATGAGAAGCAAGATTCTAATTATTTTCTCACCTAATTTATCTTGCTGTGAGACAATGTTTAATAACTCAGAGCTGAATTATTCCAGGTGTCGGTTGAGCACACTTTCTCGTCATGGTAACTGCAGTCCATGAACAAACGTCATGTTTGCATTTCCTTATTTCTCAGGAAGCAGAAAGCACAAAGACAACTTTAAGAAATTCCTCATGTATCCTTAAGTGATGATGATTTCTTTTTTTTTAGGTTTTTGTTACTGATGTTATTGGTAATATTTACTGTTTTATGTATTGCATCATGTTTAACATTCTTATTCATGAATCTAAGCAAATTAAAACTATGCTTGTAAGGCTATATAAGTAAGATTTTTACTCTTATTTGTGTTTCAAATGTGAAAGATAACTTGTCTGATTTTTTTTTTACCATAATTGACCACTTATTTTTAAAAATGACAAGAAATGATTTCCAGCATCTTGTTTTATAACAGTAATGCTTATATCAAATATTTTATATCCGGAGAGCTGCCTTTTTTTAAGGTATCTTTTTTTTTAAGGTATCAATTCCAAATGATGGGACACTTGCCCTTAAAATAGAAAGTTCCCATTATTCAGATGTCAAAATTAAAATTATTAAGAAGTTTATTGCTTTATGGCTGGGCAAGATGCTATCAGCACATGTTAGGTTAGTAATAATCTTTTTAAAAATTATGAGGTCATTCTGGATAAGAAAACATGCCCTGTATATATGCAGTCTACAAGAGACCCACCTCAGAACAACAGATATACAAAGGCTAAAAGTGAAGGAATAGAAAAAATATTCCACTCAAATGGACATGGAAAAAAAAAGCCAGGATAACAATACGTACATCAACAAAATAGACTTCCAAACAAAGGCTGTAACAAGAGACAACATTCAAATTCATGGAGTTTTAATAGCATGCTATAAAACAATGACTGGATTAGTAATGAGATCAAGAAAGAAATCTAAAAGTATCAAATGAAAATGAACACACAACCCAAAACCTATGGGACACACAAAAGCAGTACTGAGAAGGAAGTTCATAGCAATAGAAGGTTATGTAAAGAAGATACAAAAATCTCAAATACAACCTAACTCTACATTTAAAAGAACTAGAGGAACAACAACAAACTAAGCCCAGAGCAAGCAGAACAAAGGAAATAATCAAGTGCACAGCAACATTAAATGACATAGAGACTAAGAAAACAATTCAAAGGATCGATGAATTCAGGTTCTTTGAAAAGGTAAACGAAGTTGACAAACCAATAACCAGACTCAACAAAAAAAAAAAAAAAAAGAGGACTCGAATAAATAAAATCAGAAATGAAAGAGGAGAAGTAACAATTGATACCACAGAAATGCAAAGGATTGTAAGAAATTACTATGAACAACTATATGCCAAGAAATTGGACAACCTGGGTGAAATAGATAAATTCTAGAAACATAAAATCTTCCAAAACTGAATCAGAAAGAAAGAAGCAGAAAACCTGAATAGACCAATAACAGCTAGTAAAATTAGAGCAGAATCAAAGAATTATTGACACAGGAAAGCCCTGGACCAGATGGTCGCACAGGTGAATTTTTACCAAATATTCAAAGAAGAACTAACACCTATCCTTCTCAAGCTATTCAAAAAAATTCAAGAAGAGGAAAGATTCCCAAAGTCTTTTTATGAGTCCAGTATTATCTGAATCCCCAAACCAGATAAAGACACAACAAAGAAAGAAAATTACAGGCCAATATCCCTGAAGAACATAAATGCTAAAATCCTCAACAAATATTAGCAAACTGCCTCCAACAACACATTAAAATGATCATACACCATGATCAAGTGGGATTTATTCCAGGGATGCCAGGATGATAAAATATTCACAAATCAATAAATGTGATACATCACCTAGACAAAATGAAAGGCAAAACCACATGATCATATCAATAGATACAGGAAAAGCATTTGATAAAATCCAGCACCCTTTATGATTAAAAAACACTCAGCAAAGTGGGAGTAGAGGGAGGATACTTCAACGTAATAAAGGTTATATACGAGAAACCTACAGCCAACATCATACTCAATGTGCAAAAATTAAAACGTTTCTTTTAAGATCAGGAACAAGACAAGGGCACTTCCATGATTCTTATTTAATGTAGCACTGGAGGTCCTACCCACAACAATCAGACAAGAAGGAGAAATAAAAGTCATCCAAGTTGGAAAGGAGGAGGTAAAACTATCATTACTTGCAGGCAGCATGATACTGTACACACAAAACCCTATAGACTCAAACCACTCCCCCCACAAAAGAACAAAAAACAAAAACAAAAACTACTCAACCTAATAAGTGAATTTGGCAAAGTAGCATGATACAAAGTCAGTATTCAGAAATCGATGGCATTTTTGTTCACCAACAATGGGCTGTCAAAGAGAAGAAAAAATTCAATTTACTATAGCAACAAAAGAAATAAAGTGCCTAGGAATAAATTTAACCAAGGACGTAAAAGATCCATACTTGGAAAACTACAGAACACCGAAGAAAAAAATTAAGAAAGATACAAATCAATGGAAGCACATACTGTATTCATGGATAGGAAGAATTAACATCATTAAAATGTCCATACTACCCAAAACAATCTGTAGATTCAATGCAATTCCTGTTAAAATACCAATGGCATATTTCACAGATTTTTAACAAATACTTCAAAAATTTAAATGGAACTAAAAAAACCCCAGAATAGCCACAGTAATCTTGAGAAAGAAGAACAAAGTTGGAGGCATCACAATATCTGATAGCAAACTACATTATAAGGCCACTGTAATCAAAACAGCCTGGTACTGGCATAAGAACAGACACATAGACCAATGGAACAAAGTAGAGAGCCCAGAAATAAACCCATGCCTCTATGGTCAATTAATATTTGACAAAGGGAGCAGGAGCATAAATGGAATAAAATAGCCTTTTCAACAAATGGCGTTGGGAAAACTGGACTGGTGCATGCAAAAAAATGAAACTAAACCATTAACTTACACTGTATCATAACCATGCATCAGAATAATCTCAAATAGATAAGAGACTTAAACATGGCATGGCACCATAAAATTTCTAGCAGAAAACATGAGCAGTAAAATTTCAGATATCCTACATAGCAATATTTTTGCTAATATATCTCCTAGGACAAGAGAAATAAAGGGGAAAACAAACAAATGGAACTACATCAAATTAAAAAGCTTCTGCATGGCTAAAGAATATATCAGCTAAATGAAAAGGTAACCAACTATATGGGAGAACATATTTGCCAATGATACATTGGACAAGGGTCTAATCTCTAAAATATATAAAAATCACATATGTCTCAACACCAAGAAGACAAATAATCCAATTAAAAATGGGCAAATGACTTGAACAGACGTTACTCCAAGGACATGCAGAGGGCCCATCAACATACGAAAAAATGCTCAGTATCACTAGCTATCAGAGAGATGCAAATTGAAACTACAATGAGATAACACCTCACAACTGTCAGAATGGCCATCACTAATAAATCAGCAAACAACAAGTGCTGAAGAGGAAATGGAGAAAAGGGAAATTTAGTGCACTATTGGTGGAGATGCCGGCTGGTGCAGCCACTGTGCAAAACAGTATGGAATTTCCTCCAAAATTTAAAATGGAACTGCCTGTTGATCCAGTTATCCCACTGCTGGGAATATACTCTAAGAATCCCTAAATACCAAATCAAAAGAGCTATATACCCCTATTTTCATAGCAGCGCTATCTACAATAGCCAAGTGTTGGAAACAGCCTAAGGGCCCATCAGTAGATGGATGGATTAAAAAACTGGTACATTTATACAATAGAATATTATGCAGCAGAAAGAAAGAAGAAGACATTCCCACCCTTTTCGACAGCATGGATGGAACTGGAGATTATTATGTAAGTGAAATAAGCTAATCAGAGAAAGACAAATACCATATGATCTCACTTAAAATAGGAATCTAATGAACAAAATAAATTAACAAGCAAAACAGAACCAGAGACATGGAAACAGGGAACAGACTGACAGTTGCCAGCGGAAAGGGGGCGGGGGGCGGGGAGAATGGTGGAATGAAGGGGAAGGGATTAGTTAAAGAACATGTATGAATGACCCATGGACATGGACAAAGGTGTGGGGACTAACTTTGGTGGTGTGGGCCAGGCAGAGGAGGGCAAAGGGGAAACGTTGGGGCAAATGTAATAGAATAAAACAAAATAAAAAATTTTAAAAAAACTATAAAGTCATTCTGTTTAAAACTTTTAGGATAATTCACAGGAAATAGTTGGTATTTATTCAAATTACACATTGAAAGGCTGGGTTATTATAGACACTTACATGTGAGGTAGCTCTTTAAAGAAATAAGATGTGCATATCAGTCTTCCTGGTATAATACATATTATTGAAATTAAGAAAACCTGGAAGACCAATATTGTTAGTGCTATGTTCTGTTACACGAGTGGCAAACACAAGGCCCACGGGCCGAATCCAGCCCTCCACCTCGTTTTATCTGGCCCGGCACCTTGTTTCTACCTGGAGCTCCTTGCCCTTAGTTAAGTAGTTACATTTATACAGTCCTAAAATTACATTTGGCCCTTTGAAGGCCACTGCGAGGCTGATGTGGCCCCCAGTGAAAATGAGTTTGACATCCCTGTGTTAGGACCTTTTTTTTAAGCCACACATTTAGTAATTCATTTGTGCTTAAACCACTCATATTCATTAGAAGCTTAAAGAAAAAGAAAAAAAAAAAAAAAAAAAAACCTCTGTACATGGTGATGAAAAGGAAGTAATAAATTGTTTCAAAATTGCACTGTTATTTTAAACATGTTGCTAGAGCTGGGCCTTCTTTGCGGTTGTCATAGTGTTTCAGGTCTATTTCGCAGCCTGGGGAGGCGCCTCTGGTATCAGTGAAGTAGAAGGTGGTGACTGAAAGACCACTAGGACGCACCCAGGCCTATGGAGCGCACCGGCATCTTCTCACTCTACTCTTTAAGCCCATCATACATAAGACACTCCATTTCTTCAAGTTCTAAGTTGTTTGTATCTTGTCCATCATTAACTTCAGTATTATTCTGGGGAGCTTACTGCTGGCCTCCTTCTTGCCTAGAAGAAAACCATCCAGTTGGTGCAGATAAACCAGTAATATGGCTCCCATAACCATGATAAAGAGACTAAAGAGGAATAGAAGTGTGCAAAGCTAAGGAGGATTGCAGCTCCTTAGAACGTATACATCCAGTGTAGTCAGTCTCTATAGTCTTCTTCCTTGAGTACTGAACCTCCCTGTGCATTCATCTGAAGCTTCTCACTTATGGGCGGATTTTCTTGGGCCACTAGGTTTAGAGTTGGTGGGGGTTCTTCTCTAGAAACATGTGCCAAATTCAGAGGCTGTGAAGGCACAGGCTGGGCTGGGATGGCCTCCGATGTGACCTGCGCTGAAACTGCAGCTTGATGTTGCATATAATACTCATGCACAGACATCTGCTGCCACCACAGCGGGCTGAACGCGGGGCACACCGGGAATCGGGCTTTACCCACCAGATCCAGGCTCTGCTGGCCTCCACCCGACTTAGAGGCCGCGGGCCTGCCACCGCTGTCCTGCGGCGCATTGGGGTAGGCCTCCGGCTACAGAGTGGGGCCGCGTGTCCTCTGTGGCGGCCACTCCCTCCTGTGGCTCAGCAGCGGCCGCGCTAGCCCCAGGTCTCACGAGGTGGTGCGGTGGCAGCTGGAAAGTTGATCAAACTGCACTGCCCGCTGACTGCCCAATCCCTCGGGTGGGGCAGGAGCGGAGTAGGACATGGCTGGCATTCCCCAGGTAGTGGCCTGGTCTGATCTTTTTTAAAAATCACCTAATATTAAGAAAATTAAATAAGCATGATTGAACAAAAATAAAATAAAATTTAAAAAATAAATAAATAAATAAATAAATAAGCAATGAATTTGTCACTTAGGGTTAGCTGACATAAATGCCCTTTGAAGTCTTTATTTTGGGAGTCCGAATGGCTAATGCCATGCATGGCACAGTAAGAAAAGCATGGAGAATTCAACAGCTTTGTAGGTTGTGACCAATTAATTCTAATGGCAATGGATAACCTAACAGAACAGAATAATAAGCTTAACTTCAAGAATTCTCAGATTTTACTCACCATCTTCATGTTATTATGAAGCTTTCATAATTATTATTTTAATATATTTTAGTATTTCTACTTTACTGACCTTAATATAATTACATAGTCCCTTCTTATTGTATATTTAAATTACATATATTTTTCTATAATGAACAGCACTTAAATGGATATATTCTTGCAAATAGTTTTTTTTTTTCTTTCATATTTAAGGTCTTTTTTTAAGAGGGCATTTCCAGAAGTAGATGAGTTCAAATTCTGTAAACCTCTTTTCTTTAAATTTTTATTGCATTTTTCCATTACTATTTATTCCCTTTGTACCTTCTTCTACCTCCACCCATCCGTCTCCTACCTGCACCCCTTCCCCCAATCACTACAATGTTGTTTTGAGTCCTTTAAGTGCATTGCCATTTGAAAGGAATTGCCTTTAGGCATAAACATACTTTCACAGTAATTTCTTCAGCATTGTATTCTACAAGTTTTACTGGGTTTTCTGTATTTTGCATTAGTTGAATCAAAGTAATGGATAAGTAGTAAATGTCTTCAAATTGGAAAAACATCTTCACATTTACACCTTATTAGATACCTCACAATTAAGAGATTTCTTCTTCAAGGCTCTGGTTAAATGACAGTTTATTGATCTCTTGCATAGTCACATGATAGTTGGCAGTCACCTAAGAGGCATCTCAATCATTCCATGGCTGTGGTTCTCTGAAAATCTGATGAGCATTTCTGGTCAAGATGGAAGCATAGGTAAACATGGCTCGCCTCCTTGAACAACCACATAAAAATATAACTAAACTATAAAACAACTATCATTCAAAACAGTCAGAACTGAGATGAGTGGAAGTCCTATAATTACAGAATTAAAGAAGAAACCACACTGAAACTGGTAAGAGGGGTGGGGATGTAGACCCGGCTGGTCCCAACCCCACATGTGGCAGATAAAAATAAGGAGGGGTATCTTAGGAGCAAGGGGTCTCAGCCCCAAACCAGCCCCCCACCCCAGGGTTCCAGTGCCAGGAAGATCAGTCCTCATAACTTCTGCATAAAACCAGTGGGGATTGAGTTTGTGGAAGACAGAAATTGCTGGATTCCCAGGCAATTCCTCTTAAAGCCTGGTGTGCAGACTTACTCTGACCCACTCTCTCCAAGGTCCAATGCTGGGTGAAGCAGCAGATTGAAAGATATCAGAAACATATGGGGAGGAACGGAATTGTCTGGCATTAGGGAGACAGTTGAGGGTGAGCTTTCTCCCAGACAGAAGTGCTGGCAGAGGCCATTTTTCCTTTTCTGAGCACCCCACTACAGAGTCAGCAGGCAAATGCCATATCTGGAACTCCATCAACCTTGCTCACACTGTTTTCCCCACCTCATGATTCCCTGAGGCCTTGCCCCACCCAACTTTCAGGCCCACCCAAGCTGTTTCCAGTGGCTTTTCCACATAAATGGCTTGTTTTGGCCCATGCTTCAGATATTCCTAAATTCTCTCAAACAAGCAACATTTGGATTCAATGACCCCTGTACTTCTTGCCAAGTTGCCCCAGGGCTAGCACTAGCAGCAGCTGGCCTTAGTTCACAGCTTGGCCTTGCCTGGGTCTCTCTAAGCCCAGAACAAGTAGCATCCATCTGCAGATTGCTTTGTAGCTTATGCTGTGTAACCCTGGACAGAACACATACAGTAGCTGACTTTGGGTGTGCCAAAAACAATCGAGGCTCAACTACAAGGGGAGGGTGTACACACCCCACACGGTGGTTGCACCTTGATACCCAGCTTGGGTAATAGGGAGTCTGTGCCACGGGACCTTACAGGACACCTACTACATTAAGCCACTCTATCAAGCCTAGGAAACATAGTAGCTCCACTTAATACATAAAAACAAATACAAAGAGGCTGTCAAAATGAGAAGACAAAAAAAATCGCTTAAATAAAAGAACAGAGAAAACTCCTGAAAAAGAACTAAACAAAATGGAGAAAAGCAATCTATCAGATACAAAGTTCAAAACACTGGTTTTAAGGATGCTCAGGAAAATTAGTGAGGACTTCAACAGCATAAAAAAGATCCAGTCAGAAACAAAGGATACAGCAGTTTAAATAAAGAACAATATATAGGAAACCAACAGTAGAGTGGATGAAGCCAAGAATCAAATCATTGATTTGGAATATAAGGAAGCAAAAAACAGCCACTCATGGCCTCATAGCAAGAAGAAAAAAGAATAATAATAAAAAAAAAATACAGAGCTTCTGGGACAACTTCAAGTATAGCAACATTCGCAGAGTAGGGGTGCCAGAAGAAGAAGAGAAAGAGCAAGAAATTGAAAATCTATTTGAAAAGATAATGAAAGAAAACTTCCCTAACTTGGTGAAGGAAATAGACATACATGTCCAGGAAATGCAGAGAGTCCCAAACACAATATATCCAAAGAGGCCCAGT
>PVJI01016236.1:0-38783 GCA_004026765.1 Micronycteris hirsuta
GGGGACAGGACAATTCAATGTTGTTTGGTAAAACACTGGCTGCTGAAAGCTCCAGCGGTGGGGGCTAATGATGCCCCCACGATCCAGATGTTGGGTTCACCCATCTCTCCCACAGCATGATTCACAAAGAATTCACAGTCCATCTTGGCGAAACACAAGATTGTAGGGGTGCAAGGAGGCTGGAAGGGCCATCCAGTGCAAGCGACCTGGGAAGTTGGTATGTTCAGCCCTTGGCCTCCCAGGTTGTCTGGACAGCAGGGGTCACTCCTGGGCCGAGAGTGTCCCAGGGAAGGTGGGGCCACAGCCACCATGGTCAAATGTCCCAGGGTTTCTGCCCAGAAATGTGAACTGAGTCCAAGTGAAGAAGCAATGCGATGACTTGAGGGCTCTTCCCAGAGGAAGTGAGACCTTGTTTGAGCAGGTGTGTGGGCAGGGTCTGTACACCCAGGGCGGGTGACAGGGTGCTGTATGGAGATGAAGCTGGAGGCTTTTTTTCCTTTTCTTGCCGAGTCTGCAGCCTCTCCTTGTTCCATGATTCAGGGCACTCCAGTCTACCCCCATCTCCAGCACCAGGAGGGTCTGGAACCTGCTTTCCCCAGCCCCCCTTCCCCTGCCCTAACAGAGTGGGCCTAGCCCAAGGTCTCGAGGGAAACACTCCCACCCCCACCAACACTTCTCCTAATGCATCCTCGCTGGCCGGCTGGGAACCGCAGACGGTGCTGTGACAAGAGGGGAGATAAGGGGGCTCTCACATTTCCCCCGGCTGGGCTCCTGGGCCGCCAGCATTCACGCTGGCTGATTTCAACATGAAAGGGCCCCTTGAGAAGGAGACCCCCCTCCTTTTCCCCCTTCCCGCTGCTAAGCTCCACTCCGAAGCTAACCACTGTCTGAGCCGCCCTCCCCCTGGAGCACCAGCTCTGCCGCTGGCCTGCCTGCCAAGCCTTCTCCCAACTGCGTCAGCCTCACCTCAGGACCCCGCCCTCCAGGGTGGGAATCCCGGGAAGCAGAGGGGGGGTGTGCACTGGGCTGTCCCTCCCAGCACTATGCTGGAGAGGAGAAAGGGGGACTTGCAGTCCCAACTGGTGACACAGCCCAGGGTCTGCTCTGGAGACACAGCGCAGGTGACCTTAAGCCACTACGTTGAACAAATCTTTGGGGGTGGAGGGAGACAGCTCTGAGGAGAGGTAGTCCCCCAACCCCAGATCCAAGAAAGCCAGAGCATTCTTAGGATCTCTGAGCACCCAAGGTGTCAACTCTCAGGCCTCTTCCCTGGCTCTTTTCAACTGCCTAAGACAAGCACCCTTCAAAAATGCACTGAAACATCTCATGTTTCTGCCACCAGAGGCCTTCCAGGTATCTGCCCTCAATCTATTATGCTGCCACTTTTTCAACCTTTTATTTTGAACTAATTTTAGACACAGAAAAGTTGCAAAAATTAGAACAGAAAGCGCCTGTACATCCCTCACCCAGCTTCCCCTGATATTAACATCTTACATAACCTTAGTACAATTATTAAAACCAAGAAATTAACCTTGGTATCATACTATGAACTAAACTACAGATTTAATTTGAATCTCACCCGTTTCCCCACTAATGTCCAGGATCCTACACTGCATTGTGCCGTCATGTCTTCTTAGTCTCCCCCAACTTGGGACAATTCCTCGGTCTTTCCTTGTCTTTCATGATCTTGACCTTTTTGAAGAGTACTAGTCATCTGTTTTATAGACTGTGTCTCAATTTCTGTTTGCCTGACTTTTAAACAACTTTTATTTATTTAGTTTTAGAGAGAGGGAGAGGGAGGGAGGTAGAGAGGGAGAGAAACATGGATGTGAGAAAAAAACATTGATCAGTTGCCTCTCACATGCCCCCAACTGGGGACCGAACCTGGAATCCAGGCATGTGCCCCAACTGGAAATCAAACCAGTGACCCTTTTGCTTTGTGGGTTGATGCCCAACCAAATGAGCCACACCAGTTAGGGCATTGCCTTACATTTTCTTATGACCAGAGCAAGGTTATGCATTTTGGGCAATAAAAAATATCACAGAAATGATGTTGAGTCCTTCACAGCTGATCATGTCAACAAATTTGTGAAGCTGCTATGTCTTATTACTGGCAATGTTTACCTCAGTCATTTGGTTAAGTTAATATCTGCAGGGTTTCCCAACTATAGACTTACCATAATTCCCTTTGCTGTATAGTTCAAGTATATTGAGAAGATACTTTAGGACTATACATGTTCTGTTTCTCATCAGATGTTCTATGTTTGTCTTGTAATTGTAGCATCCACTAGTGGATCAACATTTATTACTGTGATGCCTCCCTAATAGTCATGTTCTATTTCCCTCTTTCTTTCTACATTGATTAATTAGAACTTTACTATAATGGAGAAAACGAGCCATATCCTCTTTTTTTATGTATTCTATTATTTATTTGTGTTACTATGGGCCAATGGATATTTACTTTATTTTGTGGGTTAAAATCCAATATTATCTTCTACCTCAAGAGGGTAAGGTGTAACTCCCCATTCCTTAAGTATGGGTTGTGCATACTGCCTTCCTTCCAAAGATGACAGTGTGGAAGTGGGGAGAAAGTAACATGGAAACACTTGACAAATACTACCTCAATGAGGTGGTTCCAGTTAACACCATCAGTCAATAGATAATGTGTACCAGTGACATGTATTTAGAAGGGCATTTCACCTCTGTTGTATTCCACCCCCTCACCCATTCCCTACTTTAACCGTGCAAGAAGCATCATGATTTTCAAATCCAAATTTAGGGACATTCTTCCAACCAATACTCGTCAAAACTGTCAAAGTCATCAATAGTAAGGGAAGTCTGAGGAACTGCCATAGACAAGAAAAGCCTAAGGAATAATGACAACTAAATGTAATATAGTGTCTGAAATATGACACTGGAACAGATAAGGTTATTAAGTTAAAAAAGGAAACTTAAATCAAGTATGAACCTTAGTTAATAATAATATTTCAATAGCTGTCCACCCGTTAATTATAACAAACGTACCACACTCATCTGAGGTGTTAATGATAGAAGAAACTTGATGCTGTGGGTATGGGAACTTTCTACATTAACTTTGCACCACTTTTGTAAACCTAAAACTATCCTAAAATTAGTTTTATTTATATGTATATAAGTAAAATAAAATTTTATCACTATTTTCTGCTCAAATTGTTCCCACTTTGGCTATTAGGATCTTTTTCAGCCTGGCTCCTGAGTTTTTCCAAAAAACCCCATGCTTTCCTGAGCACTTCCTTATTCTATGGCGCACCAAGATGGTCCAGGAATATCCTGGACTGTCCCTGTCCCCAGAAATAAGATTCAATTATTTCTTCACTGAGTACTGGCTCCCTCTATTGGAAGATGGTATTAGAAACCAAGATCTGGTCACTAGATGTGCTCACTGCTACCGAGGTGCCATTGCTTCTACGCTCTCTCAGCTGACAGAGGTAGGAAATATATGTCCACATACCAAGCTATTTTGCTGCAATTTAAAAAATTTTATTTGGCCCTGGCTGGGTGGTTTGTTGGTTGAGTGTTGTCCTGCACACCAAAAAGGTTGCGGGTTTGATTCCCACTTGTGACAACCGATAGATGTTTCTCACATCAATGTTTCTCTTTCTCTCTCTCTCACATTGATGTTTCTCTATCTTCCCCTTTCTCTCTTCCTCTCTCTAAAATCAAAATGTTATTTACACTTGTTCTGTCCCCAACAGATTTACTTCATTTATTATAACTGCTTCATGATATTCCTTGGCAGGGATTCACCAAAATCTTATTTAACCAGTTCCCTATTGGTATCTATTCATACTATTACATATTTTATTTTATATTATCAAAGTGTCGTAATCCCTGTGCATACTCACGTGCCAAGTGTTTCTCCAGGGCAGACAATGAGATAGTAACTGCTGTGTCAAAACATCTGGGCATCTGAAATGTTGATGGAAGCTGCCAATGTGCCCTCCAAGATAGGTGTTCTAATTAATTGCTCACCATTCAAAGTTGTTCATATGGCCCTGGCTGGTATAACTCAGTAGATTGAGTGCCGGCCTGTGAACCAAAGGGTCATTGGTTTGATTCCCAGGCATGAGTCAGAGCACATGCTTGCGTTGCAGGCTGGGTCCCCAGTGAGGTACAGGAGAGATAATCACACATTGATGTTTCTCTCTCTTTCTCCCTCCCTTTCCCTCTCTCTAAAAATAAAAATAAATAAAATCTTTAAAACAAAGCCCTGGCTGATGTGGCTCAGTGGTTGAGTGCCGGCCTGCAAATCAAAGGGTCAGCAGTTGATACCCAGTCAGGGCACATGCCTGGGTTGTGGGCCAGGTCCCCAGTAGGGGGCACACAAGAGGCAACCACACACTGGCGATTCTCTCTCTCTTTTTATCTCTCCCTTCCCCTCTCTAAAAATAAACAAGTAAAATCTTAAAAAAAAAAAAAAAAGGCAAAGTCACTCATGTGCCATTCAGGACCCAACCTTCCTTATCTTCAATCTCCCACCACTCTCCCACTTCTTGTCTATCACTCAGTCTCAATGAACTACTTGCCATTTTCTCTCATGCTTCCAGGTCTCTGCCTATGTTGCTGTTCCTTCTACCTGGAGTGTCCCTGCTCTCTTATCAGAATGATAAACTTATCTTCACTCCTTAAAGACCATCTCTAAGGGTACTTTCTGTGTGAAGTCATGCTGAGCTTGCCATCCAGGCAGGCAATTTGTGACTTCTTCCTCAGTGCTCCCATAGTGACCTCTTTGGTCACATCTTGGAAGTTTGGGGAGGTAGTTGTGCGTCCCACTAACTTCGATGATTTTTACAGACTGTCCCAACACAGACTAGGCACAGAGGAGGCCCCTAGGAGTGTCTGCTGAGTGAACGAATAAACTCCCCTCCCAATAACTCCAGACAGCTTGTTTCTATGGGTCCTTAACTAAGAGTTTGGTCCGAGACCAAATTTTTTTAAAGTTCACACTTAAAGCTCCCATTCCCTTTCATACCCCATTTCTGTATGTATACACAGAGACAAGCACACCAACACACTCAGGCATCCCCAAGTCTGTGTAGGAAATCTCTGTAAGGGTGTGTGTGAGAGTGTCTAACACAGAGAGGAAAGGGGCAGGGAGAGAGAGAGGTAGAGGAAGAGAGGGAAGGGAACAGAGAAAAGAAAGAAAGATAGGGAGAGAGAAAGAGGAGAGAGAAGACTGTTCAAAGTGAGAATTTAAAGCCTAGGTTACCAAGGGGCTTTAAATGAAGTTGTCTTCGCAGCTGACACCTGTTGATGTGCTATTACCTCTGTGGCTGAGCAGGAAAGAGTTGGGGAGATATTACCTCAAAGAAAGAAAAAAAGTATTTATTGAAAAGCAGGCAAATGCCAAGCAAGCTGCTTTGAGAAGATCAAAGCCACTGGGTACTCCCTCATTCCCCTGTCCCAGGCCTACATGGTAAGGTACTTGGAGTCATTCAGCTAGCTCCCCAGTTGTCCAAAACAGAAAATTGGGGAATGCCATTTATTACATCTGCCTCTCTCCCTCACCCCTGTATCCATTCAATCGTCACAAAAAATGTGAGTCTACCTCTTAAATACCTTGTGAACCCTCCACTTGTCTCCGTTCCTACTGAAGCCACTGAGGTCAATTGCTCATCATCTCTCACAGCTGCTAGTGTGATAGCTTCCTCATTGACTTCCCTCTTCTGTTTTGTCCCTTCCAGCTCTGCAGACACCAGGGATCAGAGAGGGCATTCTATAAAGCAAATCTGATCTTGTCACACCCCTGCTTGAAACTATATGGCCATAGGCTCAAGGTCAAACTATATTCAAGGTCCTTCACCATGCAGCCTTCACAGTTCAGAAGGAGGTCAGCAGATATTAAGTTCCTGTGTATGAAGTACTGGTATCAAGAGGGGAGCCAACACAATTTCAGCTCTCAAAGGTACATGCTGCCGCCCTCACCACCCCCTCACTCCTGGTGGTAGCACAGGACATGACAGAGACCTCAACTGCTATTTGAACTGTACACTGCAAGCTCTGTTAGCAGCCTACTTTCCTCTAGAGCTCATGGATTGTCACAGTGCCTGGTGCACAGCAGGGGGCTTCATCAGTATGGATGTGTGGATGAATGAATAGATGGGTGGATGGACTGATGGACAGAGGGACAGGTTGAATGGGTGAAATAAGCTGCAGCAGGGTAGATGGAGATTAATTACAGAATGTCTTTAAATTAGAGAATACAGGAGAAGGAAATGAATTCAGAGACTTGTCCAAAGTCACACTTCTGACAGCAACCTTGAGAATTAGGGGTGACTATCATTTTTGTTTTATGATGAGAAGTGAACAGAGGTTCACAGATGTGAATGAACTTGCTTGAGGTCATATAATCACTAATGGGACAGGAATTTGAACCTAGACTTGCTTGGCTCCAAAGATCATGTTCTTTGCACATTCTCTTACCAAAAATGGTACAGGACACCTCTTAAGAGGTGGAGGTTGAATACAGATTTTCGATCCGATGGACCTGAGTTCCAGTCTAACTTTTTAACATTTTCAATCCTTTATTCATTGCAAAAGTTTTTTCAGAGCACATACTGTGTGTGTGTGTGTGTGTGTGTGTGTGTGTGTGTGTGTGTGTGTGTGAGAGAGAGAGAGAAAGAGAGAGAGAAAGAGAGAAGGGGAGAGAGGCAGGGAGAGAGAGAGAGAGATTATAAAGGGTACAGGATGGTCAAACACACGTTAGAATCCTGGCTCTACCATGTGCAAACCTCATGACCTCTTTGAGCCTCAGTTTCTACATCTGTAAAATGGGGATAATAGCAACACCTATTTCACAGGCTTGCTGTAGGCATTAAATGAGCATAAGTCACTTAGTACCCTGCCACATACAGTAACAGTGAGTGCCTATCTTAGAACCAGGCACTGATATACAGGGGTGGGCCAAGTCTGTGTGCTCCTGCCCTTGCCCTCAGGGAGATGACAGTCTAGTGAAGGAGACAAAGGTCATGGAAGTCAACATATAGTCTTTAGAAAGTGCTAGGTAGGGAATAAAACAAAAGTAAGGAGCTATGAAAGAGAAAACCAAGAATGACAGATATAATTTAGATGAGGTAATGTTGCAGTGCATGATCTTTCTGAGGACGTGACATTTCAGCTGAGACCTGAAGGAGGAAAAGAAGCTAACCATGAGGAACAGAGAAAGAAAATTCCAACGCAAAGGTCCTGAGATGGGAATGAACTTGGTGGGTTCATGAAATGGCAGAGCAGTCTGGAGCAGAGCAGAGGATGGGGTTAGAAGCAGGAAAGATCATGGATCATTAGAAGGACAGGTAGGAGCCAGCTCAAGTAGGACCTGGACTTTTTCTAAATGCCTTGGGAAGCTACTGGAGGGTTTTAAGCAAGAAAGTGACAGGGCCTGATTTGCATTTTAAAAGCATCCCTACGGCTGCTGGGTGGAGAGTAGGGAAGAGAGGTAGGACTGAAGAGCCCCAGTAAGAAGGCCATTGCTAAAATTTGGTGAGTGGGGTGGTGCTTCGGACTAGGGTGGTTGTGGTCCACATGTGGGCTTCATACCATATAAGGCGGTCCTTGACTCCTTTATTTCTTCAACCCCCATCCCATCTGTCAGCAAAGCCTCTTGTCTCTCTTTTCAGAATATATCCCCAAATCTGAAACTTCTCACAACCTCTACTGTCTCCACCCTCTAGGCTACCCTTCAGCCCTTGTCCCCACAGCCTCTTCTCTATACCTGAAGGATCCAAGCCTAAAAGATCCTGTTAAAGCCAACTCAAGTCCCAAGGCTCCCCATCTTTCTAGGAGTAAAGACAAAGCCATTTTGGTGGCCCAAAGTCTTCCAAGATGTGGTCCCTCATTAACTTTCCGTCACCATGCCCTGCTCTTTTCCTCTCTTTTCATGCAAATCCAGCCACACTGTCCTCTTTGCAGTTAAAAACTTTCTGACACAGAATCAGTTGAGGTGCTTTGCACAGACTGTTGTCTCTGCCTGCAATGGTCCTTCTGTAGGTATCTGTGTGGTTTGCTTTCTTCCTTACCTCTTTCAGAGATTTCTCACATGTTACCTTCTCAGTGTGACCTTCCTGGACAGATAAACTTGCAACCTCACCCTCAGACACCCTGACCATTTTTCCTCCTGTTTTATTTTTTTGCTCCATAACACTTTTCATCATCAACCATATGATTTATTTATTTATATTGTTTACTTTTTGTCTCTTCTCACCAGTTTATGGGCTCAACAAAGAGAGATCTTTGTCTATTTATTCTGCTCACTGATGTAGCTCAAAACCAAGAACAGTGCTTGGCACATAGTAGGTGCTCAGCAAATGTTTATTGAATGAATACGTGGTGAGGGAAAGTGAGATGATAAGACAAGAAAAAATTATTCTGCATATATTTTAAAGCTACACACAAGGAAAAGCTGGTCATTGCTAGTTTTATCATTGTGTGTGTATATAAGAAGCTGTCAGTATCCTGACCTGTGTGGCTCAGTGGGTTGAGCATCATCCCACAAAGCGAAAGGTCACTGTATCAATTCCCTCTCGGGATACTTGCCTGGGTTGTGGGTTCCCTCCTTGGTTGGGCTGCATATGAGAGGCCATCAGTTGATATTTCTCTCACATCAATTGTTCTCTCCTCTTTCTCTCTCCCTCCTCCTCTGTCTAAAAATAAATAAATAAAATCTTTAAGCAAGCAAAGGAACACGAACAGAGGACTCATGGGCATGGAAAATGCAGGGAGATTGACTTTCAGAGTGGGGGGATGGGGTAGGGGTGGGCAATGGGGAAAAAGGTGGGTCAAGTGTAACTGAAAAATAATAAACTTTAAAAAAAGAAAAATAATAAAATCTTTAAAAGCCTAGAAGCTGTAGTTTGCTCAGGGTATGGAGAGCTCATTTATCATTTCCATTAACATCCTTCTCAGCAAATATCAACTTTTCAACCTCTTTTTATGGTGACTTCTGTAGAGAGCCTGCTTTAACCTTGCCAGCCAACCAGCCATTGTAATGATAACTGTCATTGCCTTCCTCCTGTGTGTGTGTGTGTGTGTGTGTGTGTGTGTCTGGCTCCTCCAGCCACAAGCCCCTTCAGTGGGTACTTGCATCCATGCTGAAGTGGCATGATCCTAGTACAGTCTGTGCCCGGTAGAATGGTGCCTTCCCTGATCTTACCAAGACGGTGAAGATCCAGTGCATGCAGCTTAGACTCCAGAGCCAGATGGCTCTAGGCTTGAATAGAGCACTATCAGTTCTAAACTGAGTGACTGTGGGCAAATGACTGAACCTCTCAGAGCTCCAGCTTTGTCACCTGTACCATAAGATTGTAATTCCTCTCTCGTGGACTTGCTGGAAAGGCAATACAAGCAAGTGCAGGTGGACATGGCTCATGAACTAGAAAGTGCCAAATGCAGAGAGTAAATTTTTCATTCCTATTTCTTAGAATGGGGTTCTGATTAAGGATGTTGAATCCTTCAAACGAAAGCAAGGTAGTTTGCCTGAGATCCATCTGAGGGAGCCAGGAGCTGGGCTTCCCCTGGGGCTGAGCAGCACACCGGGGAAGGAAGTCACCATCCTCAGAGTGCTTCCTGGTGCCGGCTGCTGGGTTGAGCATCTGAGCACACTAGATACATGGACTCAGCCAATGTACACAACAGTGCTGTGAGCTAAGTACTACTCCCATTGCTATTTCAGAAGTGAGAATGCAGAGCCTTAGAGAGGTGAACTGATCTGCTCAAGTCTGCCAAGTCACTCCTGGTGAAGCAGAGACTTCACCCCCAGCCTGCTTTGATTCCAGAGCCTGTGTTGTTTCTCTGCCACAAGGAGTCAGCCAGACCGAGGAGCGGGGTTAGGGGCTCTGGGAGAGAGGGGACAGAGGGGTGTGGGCAGGCAGACTCCTACCACAGGAGCAGTGTCCCAGGAGGAATACAGACAGTACTTGAAACCCTAAAAGCAATTTTCTAACCTTGGGAAAATGGCCTATAGTTTGGGTTGGCATGCTCAGTGTGGGGGCTGCAGATGGAAAGCCTTTGGGGCCACCCCTCCCCTCTGGCCAAGGCACCCTATGTTGATCTCAGCAAAAGTCAGGTCGAGGAGCTCATAGAAATCTTTGCGGCCCCACTGCCCATTTAAATTCCCTTGGGGATTCAGCTACCTTAGCCTAAGTCTACCCCCAGAGATGCAGATTTCACAGGTTTGGGGTAGGGCGTGGGCATCTGTATTTTCCCAGAATTCTCAATAAAACTCCCTTACCCCACACTTCACACACACCATTTGAAACTTGGAGAAGCAGAGGCCCAGAAAGGGGACACACAGCCCAAAGCTCGGGTTTCTGAGTCTTGTTAGGGCTTGGCCGTATGAAAATGTTTTCCACAGGGTGTCAGTGAGGTAGGTCAGAGGGTCCTCAGAGCTGCAGGGAGTGGGAAGACAACAGTCTGACTGAGTGGGTACTAAAAGTCCAGTAGTGTGCTGACACCGCCCCCGCCCCAAGCCTTTGGGCACACTGTCACTCTCTCTGCAGCTGGCCAAATCATCCGGAACCCTAGGTTTGGGTCCCACCTCTGCCACTGACTCCTTTTGGACCTCAGGAAAGTTCCTTTCCCTCTATGGGCCTCAGTGTTATCTATTTACAAAATGAGATTAGACTCAAATGTCTCCTAAAAGATCTCTTCCAGCTCTGACATGCTTAGATTCTAGAAAGGATAGCACTTAGGAGGTCCTGGTTTTGAGCCTAACTCTGAATTTGACATTTCCGAGCCCCAGCTTCTTACTCTGTGGAATGGGAATCCTTGCCACCTTGGTCTCATTCTTTGCTTCCTAGGTCTACATTCCCCCTCCCTTAAACTAAAGTGCATGGGGACTGAGAATGTGGTCTCTACTAGGAGGCCCACAAGTCTCTGATTCTTGTTCCAACTGGCTGCTCCAGCTCTAGTAAGCCTCAGAACAGGGTCGGATGGAGAGGTGCTTTGGGGCACATAGTCCCTGCCAGGGTGGAGGGAGATGGTCTGCAGCCAGGCCCTATCTCTCCACTTCCAGTGGCCATCAGTCAGGGCATGGGGCCTCCAGCTGGCACAGCCCTCCAAGCCTCCTTGGAATCGCTATTACAGCCCTCAGTGCTGTGAGAAGAAAAGAAGTTGTCAAGTTAGGGAGCCAGGCAGGGGGCAGGAGCAGAGAGGCTGCAAAGCCTGAAACTTGGAAGATTGGAGTTCCTGCCCAGCTCCAGTGGGAAGAAGCATGGGGCCAGCCTGAAGATGTAAAGGAGTGAGGCCTGAGGAGCGGAAACTCTGGAGGTTGGCTCTCTGACCTCTCTGGACAGTAGTTACAATAGCCACCTTTTCTTCAAGGCCTTCTGTGATCTGTGTCCAGACCTCTCAGCTGAGAGGTCCATGTGATAGCACTGAATTCTCGATAGCTTTAGGAGCAAGCCACTCTCATTTATTTGCACATTACACATATTGCAGACGAGGCTGCTGAGGCAAGAGAGGGAAGGGACTTGCCCAAAGCCACATGGTATGCCAGTCTGGATTGGAACCCATGCAAGTTGACTGTTGAGCCACTGTTACTTCTGTCCTACCCAAGTACCTCCAGTAATAACAAGAACAGCAATGTAATGCTCCTGTCTCATATATGTGTATATACATATATACATATACATGTATGTGTATATACATATATGTATGTGTATATATATACATATATGTGTGTGTGTATATATTTATTTATTTTGTACAATACTACCAGGTAGTTACTATGATGAGATACAGATGAAGAAACTGAAGCCCAGAGTGTTCAAGTAACTTCTAGAGTCACAAGTTAATACATGGAGCAGTTGGCTCTTGCAGTCCATGCTGTACAGAAAGAAGCTCAATCCACACATACACACATGCCTTACTCATCCCATACCCTGCACACCTCAATCTGGGCTCAAGTTCACCTCCATGTGGCTGACGATGGTTGAATGGCCTTGGACAAATAGATCACTTCATCCTCATTTCTCTGGGCCTTGGTTTCTCCCTGGAAAATGGGGTGATTGGACCAAGTGATCTATAAACACCTTCTCTGTTCTGCCATACTATTAATCCTAGACTCACCACCCATGCCTCTGGCTTGGACTAGGGCCTCAAGACGTCACTCTTCTTTCGTAGGAGTTAGTAGTAGCTCAGGCCTAGGACTTCTAGGGACAAAAGAAATTTAGTACAACCAGGCCTAGTCCAGCAAAGTGGTTTGTTTACATGATAGAGTGATGAAATTGTAACCTACTAGACTCCAGTCCCCATTCACCTTCTTACCTGTCAGGTCATCTCCTGGTGTGTGTGTGTGTGTATGTGTGTGTGTTGGTCTGCCAACCCACCTTCCAGTCTCCCAGCCTCAGGGCCAAGTTTCCTGAGCCCTTTTCTTCCTGCTGTCCAGCAGCTTAGCTCCCAAGTTCTGTCTTCAGCTGTGATTCATTGTTGCACCTGGAACCGGGAGCCAGCGGCTGTCCTGGCCATAGTGACCCCTCCCTTCCCATGAGCTGCTAACAATGACGGCAGTCACTAACACACAAGAATGTGCTCATTGCCACGAGAGGAACATTCTGGCCACAGCACAAAGAACACTCCTCTGTCTGAAGAATGACAAAATACAACCCTGGAGCCCAACTTGGCCACATCCTAGACGTTTAGCTCTGGACAAGTTCCTCAACTTCTCTGCACTTCAGCTTTCTCATCTCCACAATAAAAAACATGAGTACAATCTCTCTGAGCTTCTGGAAGGATTCAGTGTTATAGTGGATGACCATCTCAGAGCACAGTGCTTGGACTGCAGTAGTAGGTCAACAAATAAGATTTAGTTTTGAATCGCACATCTGTATGATCTTAGGCAAGTCAATGAATCTCAGTTTCCTGAGCTCAGAGACAAGTATAAAAATTCTTGTCCAATGAGATTTTTATAAGGAAACAATGAGATAATGAATGTAAAATTCCTAGCATGGTGTCTGGCAGATTGTAGGGGATCAAAAATATGTTACCCTGCTCCACCTAGCTCCATGCACAGAAATGAAACTATTTGCCCCCAAACATACATAAGTGAATAAAACTTTATGTACCTAATAACATCAATATTACACAAATCCTCCCAGAGAACAGAAAAAGAAGGAAACATTCCAAGCTCTTTTTATGAGGCTAACCAAATAACCAGACAAATCTTGATACAAAAGCTATATAACAGCATTATAAGAAAGGAACATTTCAGGTCAATCTCTCTTGTAAACATGGATAAAAACTCCAAAATCAAAATGTTAGAAAGCATAATTTAAAAATATATTACAAGAATAATTCTTTATGACTAATTGAGGTGTATGTCAGGATTTCAAGGGTGAAAAATCAATGAAACAAAAGACCTGGTTCTTTGAAAAGATCAATAAAATTGATAAATCTCTAGTAAGACTGACAAAGAAAACAAGTGAGAAGACACATATTACCAATATCAGGAATAAAACAGTCATTAAAAGAACAATAAGGGAACACTATAAACAACTCTACACACATAAACTTATCAACTTAAAATGAAATGGATCAATTCCTTGAAAAGCACAAACTACCACAACTCATTCAATATGAAACAGATAATTGGGATAGTCCTATAACTATCAAATAAATCGAATTGTATTTAAAAACGTACCCAAGAAGAAATATCTACATCCAGATGGCTTTACTGGAGAATTCTACTAAAAGTTTAAAGAATAATGAGCACAAATTCTATATAATTGCTTTCAGTAAAAGGAAGAGGAGGGGAGACTTTCCAACTAATTTTATAAAGCCAGTATTGCTCTGACACCAAAACTGGACAAATATAATAAACAACAACAACAAAAAAACCCCACAGACCCATATCCCTTATGAAAATATACAGACCAATTCTCAACAAAACATTAACAAATATAATTCAGTAACATATAGAAAATGATACAGACAACCAAGTGGGGTTCATTCCAGGAATGTAAGGCTAGTTCAATGCTTGGAAATTAGTTGATGTAATCCACCAAAAACCAATAAATTTTTCAATTGATATAGAAAACATCCTACAAAATCCCTTCCATATGTAAAAGACCATCTATGACATTGTACAGCTGACATTATACTTGATGGTGAAAGACAGAATGCTTTTACCTTAGTTTGGGCAAAAGGCAAGGATGTCCACTCTCATCACTCTTATTCAAAAATAGTGATGGAAATTCTAGTCAGTGCAATAAGAAAATAAATAAAAATGGAGAATAAAGTAAAAGAAAAAAGAAAAGGCATACAGATTGAAACAGAAGAAATAAAATGATTCTCATTTGCAGTTGACATAATTGTTTACGTCTGAGGGGGGACCCCAAAAAACCAGAATTATCTTCTGGAGAGTGGGCCCCTTGCACTACAGGCTTCCCCCACTAGGCAAGTATTCTAGGAACCCATCTGTATCAGTGCACCAGCTGGCATTGTTGTGGGAGGCTGTGTTCGGCTTCAGTGAGGTTTTTTTGAAGACTCAACACGTTTGCCCATCTCATGAGGGGTGATTTATGAGTGCACCTTCCCTCAATGCACTGAGTGTCCACCAGTTTCTGACCAAAAACGCCATGATCCCAATGCCCCACCCTCCCTATCTACCCAATCTCGCTCTAAGTGACTTTTTTTTTTTTTATCATTTCCCAGAATGAAAAAAGTCCTCAAAGGGAAACAATTTGCTGATGTGGAAGAGGTGAAACAAAAAATGGCAGAAGCACTATAAGGCAACAAAATCAACAAGTTCAAAAACTGTTTTGAGCAGTGGGAAAAAGGTCTTGATAGGTGTATTACATCAAAAGGAGAGTACTTTGAAGGTGACTGAAGTTTAAACATGTAAGAATAAATACACAATTTTTAATAAATAAATTCTACGGTTTTTTTGGGTCCCCCCTCTTAGAAAATTCTAGGACATCTACCAAAAACATCTCCCAAAACTTATAAATAAGTTCATCAAGGTCACAATATACAAAATAAACATACAAAATCAATTGCATTTCTATGTACTAGCAATGAACATGTGAGCACCAAAATTTTAAATACAATGACATTTATAATCTCTCTTAAAAAAAGAAATAATTAAGTGTAAATGTACTGAAACATGTAGGACTAGTATGCTGAAAACAATGCTGATAAAAAAAAAGATGAGTCGTACCCTGGTCTTCATGGATTAGAGAACTCAACATGGTAAAAATGTCAGTTCTCTCCAAATTGCTATATAGGTTTAATGCAATTCCAATCAAACTTCCACAAATCTTTCTTTGCATATATAGACAAAATTATTCTAAAATTTCTGTGAAAAGGCAAAGGAACTAGAATACTTAAAACAATTTTGAAAAAGAGCAATAGAGTGTGAGGAATCACTATACCTGATTTTAAGACATTCTATAGCTACCGTAGTCAAGACTGGGTGATGTTGGCAGGACAGATATATAGGTCAATGGAAGGGAATAGAGAACTGAGGGATAAATCCACACCAAATACATCCAATTGATTTTTTACAAAGGTACAAAAGCATCTCAATAAAGGACAGATAGTTTTTTCAACAAATGGTGCTAAAGCAATTAGACATTCATAGGCAAAAAGACAAACCTCAGCCTAAACTTCACACCGTATACAAAAATTAACTCCATGAATCAATCTTATATTTAAATATAAAACATAAAAGTATAGACCCTTTAGAAGAAAATATGTAAAAGAAGAAAATGTGAAAAAGTCTTAAGGATTCAAATATTGGTGAAGAATTCTTAGTTATGACACCAAAAGCATGATTCATTAAAAAAAAGATAAATTAGACTTCATTGAATTACATACTTTCACTATTTGATGAAAATGAATGAAAATTCCTAGACAACCAAAAGCTAAAGGAGTTCATCACTAAAAACCAGTATTATAAGAAATGTTAAAGGGAGTTCTTTAAGAAGATGAAAAAAGAGATAAAAATATGAATAATAAAATGGCAATAACTATATACCTATCAATAATTACTATAAATGTAAATTAATTATATGATCCAATTTAAAGACACAGGGTGGCTAAATGGATGAGAGAACAAGACTCACATATATACTGCCTACAGGAGATCCACTTCAGATCAAAGACACACACAGAGTGAAAGTAAAGGGATGGAAAAAATATTTCATGCAAATGGAAATTTTAAAAAAGCTGGGGTGACAATACTTATATCAGACAAAATAGACTTTAAAACAAAGGCTGTAACAAGAGACAATGAAGGACCCAGAAATTCCACTTCTGGGTATTTATCCGAACAAACCCAAAACATTAATTTGAAAAGACACATGTATCCCTATATTCGTTGCAGTATTATTTGCGATAGCCAAGATATGGAAGCAACATAAGTGTCCATCAGTAGATGAGTGGTTACAGAAGAAGTAGTCCATGTATACAATAGAATATTACTCAGCCACAAAAAGAATGAAATCTTGTCATCTGCAATAGCATGTATGGGCCTAGAGTATATTATGCTAACTAAAATAAGTCAGACAGAGAAAGACAAATACCATATGATTTCACTTACATAAGGGATCTAAAACACAAAATAAATGAACAAACAAAACAGAAACAAACTCATAGGTACAGGAAACATTTTGATGGTTGCCAGATGGGCGGGAGATTGGGGGAATAGGTGAAAAAGGGGAAGGGATTAAGAAGTACAAACTGCCAGTTGCAAAAACATTCACAGAGATGTAAAGTACAGCATAGGGAATATAGTCAATAATATTGACTATAACAATGTATAGTGTCAGATTGGTACTAGACTTACTGGGGTGATCCCTTTGTAATTTATATAAATCTCTAATCATCTGAAACTAATACTATATTGAGTATCAACTGTAATTGAAAAATTAAAAATATATATTTAAAAATGGATGAAAAGACAAACTACAAACTGGAAGAAAATATTTGTAGACTATGTATTTGACACAGGAATTGTATCTAAAATATACAAAGAGCTCTTAAGACTCAACAGGAAAGCAAAACAGAAGAAGACAAAACAAACAATTTGATTAGAAAATGTGCAGAAGACATGAGGAGACATTTCACCAAAAAGGATATACAGATGGCAAATAAGCACATGAAAAGTTAGTCAACAACATTAATGCAAATTAATGCAAATTAAAAACACAACAAGATATCACTATATAGCCATCCAATGGTTAAAATTTTTAAAAAATGTGACAATACCAAATGCTAGCGGGGGTACAGAGAAACTGGATCCCTCATACATTGGTGGTGGGATTATAAAATGGCATAGTCACTCTGCAAAACAGTTTGGCAGTTTCCTATAAAACTAAACACGCAAGTACCATATGACAGAGCAATTGCACTGTTAGACATTTCTATCAGAGAATTTAAAACTAACATTCACACAAAAATTTATACATGAATGTTTAAGCAGATTTCTTTGCAATAGCCTCAAACTGAGAACAGCCCAGATGTCCTTCAACTGGTGAATGGTTAAACAAACTGTGGTACATTCATACTATAGAATACTACTCAGTAACAAAAAGGAACAAACTACTGACACATGCAACAGCTTGGATGAATCTTCAGAGAATTATGCTCAGTGAAAAAGCCAATCCCATATGGTTACATATTGTATGAATCTATTGTGTAACATTCTTGAAATGACAAAATTATGGAAACGGAGAACAGACTAGTGGTTGCCAGGGGTTAATGAGGATGTGGGGTGGGAGTGGCTATGAAAGGGCAACAGGAGGGATCTTTGTGGGGATGTTCTGTATCTTGACAGTATCAATGTCAGTATCCTAGTTGTGATAATGTACCATATTTTTGCAAGATGTTTCCATTGGGAGAAACTGGGCAAAGGGTACAGAGGACCCTCCTGTGTTATTTCATAAAACTGCATGTGAATCTACAATCATCAAAAAATGAAAAAAATTAAGATTAATTTCAAAAATCAGCAAATGGAATTCAACAATATGTTAAAAGAATAATTCATCATGACTAAGTGAGTTTTAATCTGAGAATTCAAAGGTGATTTAACAAGAAAAAAAACAACCACTGTAATTCACGTAACTTGAAAAAGGAGAAAAATCATGATAGATGCACAACAAGCATTTTACAAAACTCAACACCCATTCATGATAAAACTCTCAGCATGCTAGGAATAGGAGAGACTTTTTATCAACCTGATGATGGGCATCTATAAGAAACCTTTAGCAAACAAAATCCTTAATAGTGAAATATTGAAAGTTTTCATACACTGAGACTGGGTATAAGACACAGATGTCCACTCTCACCATTTCTATTAAATGTTATACTGAAGGTCCTACTCAGTGTAATCAGGCCAGTAAAAGAAATCAAAGATTTCATTTCCAGACAAAATGGAGGTGTAGATAGACACACTGTGCCTCCTCACACAACCAAAAGAAGGACAACAACAAATTTAAAAACAGAAAACAACCAGAACTGCCAGAAAATCGAACTGTATGGAAGTCCAACAACCAAGTAGTTAAAGAAGAAACGTTCATACAGACCGGTAGGAGGGGTGGAGATGGACAGCTGTGCAAAAAGGACTCACAGCAAGGCAGCGGCTGGAGGACCCGGCGAGGCGGCAGCTGGCAGACTGGATGGTCCCACATTCACATGCAGATAAACCAGGCGGAACAACTGGGGAACAAGACAGGCCACACAACCCAGGGTTCCAGCATGGGAAAATAAAGCCTTAAAACCTCTGACTCAAAAAGGTTGAGGTTTTGGCAGCAGGAGGTTTTGGCAGCAGGAGGTTGGCTATGGGGGTTTTGGCAGCAGGAGAAACTCCCAGCCTCATAGGAGAGTTCGTTGGGGAGACACAGAGGGTCCTAGAATGTACACAAACCCACCCACTTCAGCACCAGAAGGGCCCAATTCGATTGTGGGTAGAAGGGGAAGTGACTGAAAGCCGGTCCAGAGAGCGGCGAGCGGCCGAGCGGCACTGTTCCCTCTTAGACCCCTCCCCCACATACAGCATCACAACTAAGCGACGTGGGTTACCCTGCCCTGGTGAACACCTAAGGCTCTGCTCCTTAGTACGTAATAGGCACGCAGAGACCAAAAAAAAAGAAAAGAAAAGAAAAGCCCAAATGAAAGAACAGATCAACGCTCCAGAAAAAAATAGAACTAAGCAACAAAGAGATAGCCAACCTATCAGATGCACAGTTCAAAACACTGGTAATCAGGATGCTCATAGAATTGGTTGAGTTTGGTCACAAAATAGAGGAAAGAGTGAAGACTATGAAAAGTGAAATAAAGGAAAATGTACAGGTACCAGCAGTGACGGGAAAGAAACTAGGACTCAAATCAATGGTTTGGAGCAGAAGGAAGAAAGACACATTCAACCAGAACAGAACGAAGAAACAAGAATTCAAACAAATGAGGAGAGGCTTAGGAACCTTCAGGACATCTTTAAACGTTCCAACATCCAAATACTAGGGGTGCCAGAAGGAGAAGAAGAGCAAGAAATTGAAAACTCATTCGAAAAAATAATGAAGGAGAACTTCTCTAATCTGGCAAAGGAAATAGACTTCTAGGAAGTCCAGGAAGCTCAGAGAGTCCCAAAGAAGTTGGACTCAAGGAAGCACACACCAAGGCACATCATAATTACATTACCCAAGATGAAAGAGGAGAGAATCTTAAAAGCAGCAGGAGAAAAGGAGACAGTTACCTACAAAGGAGTTCCCATAAGACTATCAGCTGATTTCTCCAAAGAAACTTTACAGGCAAGAAGGGTCTGGAAAAAAGTATTTGAAGTCATGAAAGGCAAGGACCTACATCCAAGATGACTCTATCCAGCAAAGCTATCATTTAGAATCGGAGGACAGATAAAGTGCTTCCAAGATAAGGTCAAGTTAAAGGAGTTCATCATCACCAAGCCCTTATTATATGAAGCGTTAAAGGGACTTATCTAAGAAAAAGAAGATCAAAATATGAACAGTAAAATGACAACAAACTCACAGCTATTAACAACCAAACCTAAACAAAAACAAAAACATACTAAGCAAACAAGTAGAACAGGAAGAAAATCACAGAAATGGAGATCACATGGAGGGTTATCAGTGGAGGAGTGGGAGGGGGAGAGAGGGGGAAAAGATATGGAGAGTAAGTAGCATAAATGGTAGGTAGAAAATAGGCAGGAGGAGGTTAAGAATAGTATAGGAAACGTAGAAGCCAAAGAACTTATATGTGTGACCCATGGACCTGAACTAAAGGGGGGAAATGTAGGTGGGAAGGGGTGTGCAGGGCAGAGGGGAATAAAGGCAGGGGGAAAATGGGACAACTGTAATAGCATAATCAATAAAATATATTAAAAAGAAAAAAGAAATCAAAGATTTGAAAGGAGTAAAATTGCCATTATTTGCATATGACATGATCATGTACATAGAAAGTCCAGAATAACCTACAGACAAACTATTAGGATTGATAAATGAATTTAGAAAGGTCACTGGATATACGATCAATATGCAAAAATTAATTATATTTCTATATACCAGAAAAAATAGAGAAAGTAAGTTTTAGAAACCCTATCATTTGTAATAGCATAACCTTCAAATGCGTAGGGATAAATCTAATGAAAGATGTGAAAATCCTCTACACTGAAAACCAAAAAAATAAATAAGGAGAGAAATTAAAGAAGACAAATAAATTAGGGGATAAAACATATTCATGGATTAGAAAACTCAATATTATAAAGATGTGAATTCTCCCCAAATTAATCTACAGAGCCAATGTGATCTCGTTTAAAAATCCCAGTGTTTTTATGTGGTGGAAACTGACAAATTGGTTCTAAAATTCAGATGGGAGTGCAAAGGGCCAAGAATAGCCCATTTAATCTTGAAGAAGAATATAGCTGGAGGACTCTCACTAACAGATATCAAGACCTAGAAAGCTATAGTAATTAAGACATTGTGGTATTGGCACAAGAGTATAGAAACTGACAAATGAAACGAATAGAAAATTCAAAAACAAACCCACACGTATACAATCACCCAATTTATGACAAAAATGACACTGTAGTACACTGAAAACTTTTTAGAAAAATAAATGGTGCTGGGTCAGTTGGATAGCCATGTGGAAAAAAATTTTATCTTGACCCCTACCTCACATCACATACAGAAATCAGTTCCAGATGGATTGCAGATATAAATGTGAAATGGAAAACAATAAAGCCTTCAGAAGAAAATGTAGGGGAACAACTCTGAACCACTGGAGCAGACAAAGATTTCTTAAATAAGATGGAAAAATGCTATCCATGAAGAAAAAAAGTTGATAATTTGTGCTATATAAAAATAAAGAATTTCTGTTCATCAAAAGACAGCCCACAGAATGGGAGAAAATATTTGCAATAGATATCTCTGACAAAAGACTCCTGATACACAATATATTAGATGACCCAATAGAAAATGTACAAAACACTTTGACAGACACTTCACAAAATAAAGAATATTGAGGTAGCCAATCAATGTATGAAAAGGTGTTCAACTTAATTAGTCAAAAGGAAAAGGAAAATTAAAATTGTTAGAAGATACCACCCTATATCCACCAGAATGAGTAAAATGAAAGAAAATGAAAATGTGCAAGTACTAGTGAAGATGAGGAGCAGCTGAAAGTCTCCCACGTTCATGGTGGGGGTATACATTGGTACAAGCACTCTGGACAGCTGTGAGGCAGTATCTGCCCAAGCTGAGCATGGGCTTCCTTCCCCTATGACTCAGCAGTTACGTTACCAGAAGACATGCACACCAATGCTTAGAACAGTTCTATTTGTAATAGCCAAAACCTTGAAGTTAGCCTGAGGTATACAAATTACAGTTGTGTGGGCAGCCCTGTGTATGTTGAATTGGAGATTGTGAGACAGATGAGAGAAGGAGGAGGATGTGCCAGGAGTCCAGGCGGACACTGGCGGTTGCAGCAGTGACAGCAGCAGTGGGGAGGGCAGGAGCAGCCCATGGAGATAGAGCCCCATAACTGAGGTGGATGAGATCTGGGAGCTGATGGGGAAGCAGGATCCCTGGATAAGGCCCTCAACCCAAGCCACCTGGGAGGATGGCTGTGCATTCACTGAGGAAAGAAACTCTGGAGGAGCAAGGAGGGTGTAGGGGATGAGTTTGGTCTGGTTGCCAGTAGAATTGAGGTGCCTGTGGCACCAGCAGAGAAAACAATGCAGAGATGTGTGGCACACCCTAATCTGGACTCTTTTACCTTTAAGTCACTAGAGGGTAGTGGACAATTGCCATAATGAGAAGAGAGCTGCACTCAAAGATAGGGGCCACGTAGTCTTTGGCCTGATGCAGGGCTACGTGGAAAGCAGATGGAAGGTCAAGAAGCAAGACCGGGTACTCCATGTTCTAGCCCTCTTGTCCACCATTGCTGGAGAAGCACTGCTACCTTCCTAGGCCCTAGGCCTCAGCTCTGTTCCTGGTGTTCTCTGGATCAGGTTTTGGCACCAGTGAGGTAAGGACCTGCTCCATCTCTGTCTTTTCCCATAATCCCTCACTGCTCAAGGAGGCACTCTACTTAGTACCCTCTCTCCTCAAGTCTAGACTACATTTCAGGACCATGCTCCCTGAAGAGCATATCTGATGCACCCCTTCCTCTTATCCACTGCAAGGAATAAATATTCACAAGATCTTCTATCTTAGAGCTCAGAAGTCACATAAATTAAAGCCTTCATTGTGCAGATGGGAAAACTGAGGTCCAGAGATAGGAAAGGATCAATTAAAGGTTACTCAGAGAGAGTTAATGGGGAAGGCTGGGCCAGAACTCAAGCCTCCGAATGCCTCAGGAGGTGATTTCTTCCTCTCCTTTTGAGGAAGAGAATAGGGGAAATAGAGAGAAAAGGGATGAAGATGGCAAGACAGAAAGAATTACTGAATAAAAGAGGCACAGTAAGGCAGGAAAGGGACAGAAACAAACTCCGAGAGAGACAAGAGAAATGGAGAGGGGAAAGAAAGGGAGAAAGAAAGGAAATAGAGACATACAGAAAGAGATAGAAGGAAAGAGGGAAAGAGAGAGAAAGAGAAAAGAGAGAAAATAGAAAGAAAGGGCTGGAAGGAAGGAGAGCAGGCAGACCCTCCTGCTCCCGCACGGCTGGCAGGAGCTGAGCCCACAGCCCTGTATGAGGCAGAGATGGGTGGCCCCAGAAATCCGTACCTGCCAAACCCCATCAGTCCTCAGAGGCCCAAACCAGAACTGAGCAGTAGATCTAAACAGAAAACAAACAGAGGAAAATGAAAACATGCTGGCTGCCCACCCCCACACCCCCTGACTGTGGCTCTGTGCATTCATTGGCCCCCAGGAGGCCACTGGGAAAGCAACGCACAGCTTTTGTAACCCTCCTTTCTCTGTGCCCCCCCCATCCCACAGCCACCCCCCACTAAGAGCCATAGACTCAGCTCTGTTCAGATGCCATGGTGGGGAGGGGACAGAGACTGTGGGCCCTAGGGGCTGGAGGGAGCCCTGTGTTCCCTTCCCTTGGTCTGTCAGAGAAACAGCAAGGCCCTTGAGGGGCTGACAGAGAAGTGACACAGTAGGGAGACAGAGCTTTGCCCACTCCCACACACAGGGCTGGGGGTACTTAACCAGACCAAAGCCTGTCCTGGGTGTGGTAAAGGGTAAGAAGACAGGCAGGGAAGGCAGGAGAAGCCGGGTGGCAGACCAAGGTCGAGAAGGGGACACAATGCACACTTATCATTAGTACAATGTGTTAGTCTCTGTCTCCACTGGGTTCTGGAGCTGGAAGCCATGAAGAGAGTTTTCGTTTACATTTGAACTTAATGCTACAAGCGATAACTAATATCGGTCTTATGCTTTGCAGTTACTAACTGCACAGACAAACTCACTCAATCCTCATAGCCCTACCTTGTAGTACTGGGAATAACTATTTTATAGAAGGGGAAACTGAGGCTTGGGAGGTGAATTGATTTGGCACACAACCTGGAGATTGTTGAGCCTTGGCAGGTGAGAGCAGGTTGGTGTGCTGTGGCTGAGATATAATGACCGCAGCCAGCGTTCAAAGATGGAAAAGTGCCTCTCTAAACTCAGAGGCATCGCTCAGCTCTAGAACCTTCTGACATCATCCAAGAGAGCAGACAGATACGCGCAGTACGAGTAAGGGAGGCCAGGAGAGGGAACGTGGGGTAGAAGTGACTATGGGCGGGTGGCAGGAATTGTGGAGCAGGGGCCACCCCCAAATGGGTTAAGAACACAGACTGCCTGGGTTCAAGTCTTAGCTTTACTATTTACTGTGTGACCTTTGTCTCGTGATTTTACTTTTCTATGACCCAGTTTTTTCATCTGTATAGTGGGGATAATGATAATGCTAAATAACAAAAATTCAACCAAGTAAATTTGAAGATCTAGCAAGTAGAATAGCACTCCTCAGGACTGCACAAAATGAAAGGTGTCCATAGGCAGAAACTGGGCAGGACAAGAACGTTATTAACAAAAGAAAAGAAAGGATTGTTTCAGGCAAGGTTACCTTTCCTTAGGCAGAGGCTTTCGCAGGTAGATTGCCTCAGCTGCCTATGGGGTGTGGAGAAGACACACACAACAGGTTACCTTATTGGTAGTGACCCGAAAATTCCAGACTCACCAATTAAGACTGCCTTTCTGGAGAAGGTTGAAACTGCAATTAGGTCAGGTATCAAGTCTAGCTTTGGGGTTGTGGGCTTTAGCACAAGGGACTCCATTTTGGGCCTGTAGTTTTCTCTTTAACAATATTAAGTACCTCACGGAGTTTGTGAAGATTAAATGTGTTGCTTGAAGTAAAGCAGTTAGAAGAGTGCCTGGCACATGGTAAGCCTCAAATATTGCTTCCTGATGTCCTTTGTCACTGTTGGTTATTTGCCATGTCTATGCTGAACATTAGGACAACATCAGTGAGCAAAAGCAGCTGTGGTCCCTGTCCTCATGGAGTTTTGAGTATGGCAGGGAAGGTAGCCATGAATTATAAAGTACATAACAAAGGCAAAATTGCCATAGTGAGAAGAGCTGTGGAGGAGAGGCCCATGGGGCCACAAGAGTAAAAAATTAGGAAATGTGTTCTAGCCAGGAAGATACAGAGGTTTCCCTGAGGAGAGACACTCGAGCTGTGTGCTGAAATAGAAGTAGGAGTCAAATAAGAGAAAAGGGAGAGAAAGTCATCCCAGGTAGAAAGGACAGCATATACAAAGGCCCAGTGGCAGGAGGGAGCTTGGTTATAGGATGCAAACAGTCAGGCAAGGGCCAGACCAGGGTAGACTCTCTAATTCATGTCTAGGAGTCTTGCCTGTATTATAAGAACAAAGGGAGCCCAAGGCAAGATTTTAAGAATGGAGTAACATAATCAGAAAAAGGCAAGGCCTAATTCAAGGGTCTCCAGCTAGGAGGTGGGGAGAAAGGCCACATAGAGCAAGATGGGCAGAGACTGCCATTGATTTTCTTGATGTGTGACCTTGGGCAAGTCCTTTCCCTTCCTCTGGGCTCCGGTTTCATCTGTATCTTAAATGGTCTCTGAAGCCTCCTTTAGGGGTCATCTTGTTCTTTTCTGTTTGACCTTGGTCCCTACCACCCATTAAGAGGAGAGGAAAGCAGGGAAGATATTAGAGCACAGCCCCTCTTCTGCCTTCCCCTCCTCCCTATACCTTCATAATGCCTGCCCACCCCCATCCAGGATCTGTAGGAAGGAAGGCCATTTGGGGGTCAAGTTCTCTCCTCCTCCTATTCACCCATTCATGGCTCATCCGTGTCAGCCTCAGGCCATTATGGGATGGGATCTGCTCAAGCCGGGGTCTGGAGGAGGCTCGAGGGACCCCCATAGTGGTTGCTCATTGCACTGGAAGGCCCAGAACCACAGGCAGCTGAGAGAGGCTGCCCCCGCCAGGATGATGGAGTGGGTGTGACATAAATTTCTCAGGACAGGCAGCAAAAAATCATTGACAGCCCCTCCTTGCCAAGTCTGGTTCCAATCAGGCCCCTGGCCGGCCCACTCTGCTCCCTGCACCCGCCACACCGGGCTGGCTCCTCCAAAAGCCGGAGTCATTTAGGGCTTTTGTCTTTCTTCCTCCTCTCTTCACTGTTTAAGAAACATGCGGAAAGACATACACACACGCGCGCACACACACACACGCACGCACACACACAAGGCCCCCACCCTTGCAGGCCTCTGTGTACTCACATGAGTGTATACATATGTACATATCCACACACACAGATGGTCACTGGGGTTCTGTGTCACCACACACATACACAGATAGACACACACAAACATACATACCCCACACTCACACTGGAGAGTGGCCCTGGGTGGGCTGAGGAAGATCTTAGGCTCCACTGCCAGGCATGAGGACTGGACAGGGACATCCTCTGAGGTTGAACACCAAAGGACCAAGAAAGTGCCTTCCTTCGGTAACAATCCCCAGGTCACTTCTGTCCTGCTCCTTTTCTCAGCCCTGTAGCCTATTGGCTCTGCGATCCCAGGCACAGGAATGCGCTCCCTGGGGCCGAGTGAGGATCTGGCCTGGCTCTGAGCTGGCACAAAGGGAGGGCAGCTCATCCAGACACAGGAGCCCCAGCTCCCTGGAAACCTAGAGGTCCAGGGGCCTCAGGCAAGCCCTTCTCCAGCTCAAGGTCACCTTTCTTCCCAGATTCCACCCTGTTCCTACTCTCAGCCCAGGCCACCAAAGGCCCCACCCGGCCACCCAAGAAGTATCTTATTCCTCATCAGAGCTGAACAAGCTTCTCCTTTCATGGGCTTCTCTTGCCTACCTGAATGCTCAGGCCATGAGGTTCCTCCAGGCCAAACCCGAAGGAGGCCTCTCGTGTACTCAGCATCCGGTCACTGCCCAGCAGGCCCCAGAAATCAGGCCCAGTTCCTCTCCTTAGCAAGAGTCTCACACACATGGAAGACCAGAAGGTGGGAGGAGTGGCATCAATCCAAACACAACTCAGGGAGGAGTTGGGGGCTAAGGGACTCCAGGGATGGCTTTGCTCCTTCTTTCCCTGAAACAATCAGAATGGTGGACCTTAAGAACCTTAAACGAAAGGCTGCTTTGCATGGAGGGGGTCATCTACCCTTCCAGGGTAGCATTGTGATGCAGGGCCCAATGTGGGCTTGAGGAGCCAGACCTGGGTTCCAATCCCTCTTCACTTTGTGCCAGCTGTGGGAATTGGTGAGCTAAGTCAACCTATAGATTGAGTTCTTGTCAAGATCTACACTGCCCAGAATATGGGCTACAGTAAATGCTGCATACATACCTGTTCTAATTGGTTCCCAGTAACATTGCCCACTGAAAGTGGAATGCTCCAGGGAGAGGGGCAGAAGGAGGAAGCAAACATTCATCTGTTACATTCCAGGTTTTACATCCATTACCTCATTTAACATTCTTTGCGTCTGCCTGTGAGGCAGTTAGTCGCAGGATCCCGGGTTGGCTCCCGAGCTGACATGGGAGGCATTATACCATGCTGAGGAGACAACGAAGAGGGTTTGGAGTTGGGGGTGGTGTGGAGCAGGGTGTTTTAAACACTGATTTTGAGAGTGTTGCAGCCTGAAGAAAGAGGGCTTATCGGGGCCCCCCTGCTGCCTCCTTTCTCTGGGGATGCAGAACACACCAGCTGGCTGCCAGGGCCCTGGCCACACGCCGGCTCCAGAGTATCTTGGAGGACAACTTTATGAGGCAGAAAATCCAGCATCCACCCCTGGGAGAAACAGCAGCAAAGGAGCTGGCCTGGCTTGGGGGGAATGAGCCCCCCTCCCTCCTTCCCAGATAAATCTGAGCTGAGTACACCTGGCCCAGGCTTTTCTCAGGTCCCTTGGGCAGGGAAGCTTCCAAGAAGCTTCCAGGCAGGGAATGCTCCAGGGAGGCAAATTTCAGCTGAGCAAAAGGAACAGCAGGGTTCTGCAAAGGCGAACCAGTAGCTTAGAGGAGAGTGAGTTGCCTGTCATTGCATGTGTATGAGCAGAGGCAAGCTAGAGTATGGGTTAGCTATTCGCACAGGTCAGGCTTCTTAGCCCAGAGGTGGCCCCTGAGAGGGACCCATGACGTTAAAGTGCTTCCTCAAATGATGTGCAACATTTGGTGTTCTTGTGTGCTTTGCTAGGAAATGGGCTCATTGCTTTCATCAGCTTGTTCAAAGGCATGTGAGCCCCAAGGTCACACAGACGAAGAAATGGAGCTTTGCAGAGGGTGAAAGCAAGCCTCTTGGCTCCCTAACCACAGCTCTGTTCTATGCTGTTTTCTATAACACAAAATGCTGTGCCCTCATACTGGAGGTGTCTCAGGACAGCCCAGGGACAAGGGTCCTTGTGTTTTCCATTTTCTGGCAAAGGATTCTGGGACCCAGAGCAAGGCAGGGCCTTGGTTAGGTCTCACAGCCAGTGACAGGACAAGCCAGGACTAGATCCCAGGTGTCTTGCTGTTTGCTTTTTCCAAGCATCTCCATTTTGTGTTTCCCCTCTAGAGAGTAATAAGCAGACATGCCTACACTGGCCTGCTCTCCATATTCTGTGAGCGAGACTCCTTGTCCTGTCCCACAGCCACATTTAAGATCATTTCCAGGGATTGGAGAAGGCATGGGAAGACGGGCAGGAGTGGCAGCCATTCCTTCCCTCCAGAGAAGCTGGGCACTGATCCTCAGACTCCCACGGACTGCAGGGGACCTGTGTAAGCAATCATGGCAGCAGGAGGCTGAGGGAGGCCAATATAAGATGGGACCATGGTCTCTCCAGAGTAAAAAGCTCTCAGGGCCATTGCAAGGAGCTTCACCTTTCTCCATATTTGCTGTCACCTCTTTGTTACAATGGAAAAACCTATCTTATTTGTGGAACCCCCAGAGACAGATGCTTAAGGACAAATGTTGCCATCTGCTCCCCCCAACCCTTTACTATGTCCCTGAGATAGGGCTGACAAGTGAAGCCAGACCACCATCAGCCTTTACAGTTCTGGAGATGGACTGTGGGGGTGTACATCTGCAAAGAAATAGGCAACATAGGCCTTCCATGCAAAGGACCAAAGCCAGGAGGTAGGAAGGTAGACCATTAGCCAGGAGGCTCATCAGGCAGTTGGGGGGGAGCAGGAGCAGGCCCTAAATGGGGTGCCTTGGCTATACAGGCTGACCAGGAGAAGACAAGAAGGACCAGAGTCCCATCTCCAAGACCTGGAGTACCCCACTATTAAGGCTGTGTAGTGAACCTATCTCCAGCTGAGCAGTGTGCTTTGATGTTTCTTACAATCACTGTGCATTTTTGCTCTGATTATAAAAGCCAAATGTACTCATAGTGGAGAATCCAGAAAATAATGGCAAGTACAAAGAAGAGAATTATTAACTGTGTGACCTTGGGCAGGTCACTTGAATCTCTCTATACCTCAGTCTCCTTGTGTATAAAATGGGGATTATACAGTATTTATCCTTAAGGTAGTTAGATGTAAGGAGTGAATATATGTAAAGTGCTAGGGAAACTTCCTGGCCCATCATAAAATGACTATACAAGTGTTAGCTTTTATTTTTATAATCTACTGCAATCCCACTACCCAGAGTCAGCCACTGTTAATGATCACTTGATTTCTTTCCGATCCTTTTATATGAATATTTATAATTTGAAAAACAATAATCAGAATTATACCATATATATGAATTGGTATTTTGCAGATTTTAACCTAGCATTATAATATGAGTATTTCCCACATTATTAGATATCCTTCAAAAAACATTCTTACAGGTTGTATATAATTCTATTTATTCCATTTTCTAATGTTGGACATTTAGCTTATTACTGTTTTGTATGAATAGCTTTTACATACATTTTAATGTAAATCTGCAAAAAATATCTTCAGTACAGATTCCTCTAAGGGTAATTATTGCTTCAAATTGTAGACATGTTTTTACAGGTCTTGATATTTCCAAATTCCCCACCAAAATGGCTGTACTAATTGATACTTCCACCAACAGTATAAGAGACTGCCTATCTTACTGCAGCTTCGCTGGCATTGACCACTATTTTTTTTAAGTGGTGCTAAGTTTATGGGCAAAATGTCACATTTTTAATATCTCATTTGACTGGAGTCAGGAGTGGGATGGAGGACCAGGTGAAGGGCTGTTCAGTGGAGTTAGCCCTGTAGTTTAGACAGCTTGGTGAAGGGGCCAAGAAGCAGCAGGCCATGACCAGGCCCAGATAAACTGCCTATCTGGGGAAGGAGCAAGAATGAGAAGAAAGCTGTGGCCATGTGAGATCAGTCTAAGAAACTGAGGGAAAAAAACCCTAGTACTAGGGGAATGAGGCCCAGGGAGACGTGATTGCCAGCTCCTGCAGATGGCCAGAAGTTCTCTCCCAAATCTGTCAGGAGTCCCCTAGCCTGGCTAGACAAGAATAATTATAATGGAAATCAGCCTTTGGCAATGCAAATGTCAATACAGAGCTAGAGGGAGTGATATGGCTTCTGAACACTGGAGGCCCAGATGATGAGTACTCTGGGGGATACAGGCTGAACAGAAATCCCAGAAGCTTTTGAAAAAACAGAGGATGGGAAGGCCCTTGAACTCTGAGAGAAGCAGTTGACCTGTAGAAGGCAGGCTGGCCACTGGGAATGAGCATGAAGCTGGAAGGGCTATAGGAGTCCTGAGCAGGTAAGGGCAACTCCCCAGCTAAGGTGGGCCTCCCTGGGCTAGGCAGGCACAAGCTGAGGCCTGGAGCTCAGAGCTGGACTTGGAGGTGCATAATCCAAGCCTAGGCAACCCAAAGGCAAAGAGGATAGCCTGGGGAGGGTGTGAACAAATGAGCACAGTGCCATCAAGATAATAGGCTGTTCAGTTTGTCCATTTGATTCTACATATGAATGAAATCTTACGGTAATTGTCATTTTCTGACTGGCTTATTTCACCTAGCACAATGTTCTCCAAATCCATCCATGCTGTCACAAAGGGTTATGTTTTTCTTCTTTATGGCTGAGTAGTATTCCATTGTGTAAATGTCTCATAGTTGTCTTATCCACTCATCTACTGATGGACACTTGGGTTGTTTCCATATCTTGATAATTGCAAATAACACTTCAATGAATAGATACAGACTCATAAATGGAGAGCAGGATGATAGCTGTGTGTGTGGGGGGGGAGGTTAGGGGGTGGAGGGATCAAGCAAAAAGAAAAAAGGACTCATGCACATGGACAACAGTGTGGTGATTGCTGTGGGGGAGGGATATAAGGGGGATAAATGGTAATGGAAAAAATACAAAAAAAATTAAAATCTTAAAAAAAGATAATAGGCTAGTATCACTAGACTACAGTTCTGTGTGTGAAGTACCAACTCTTTGCCATGTGCCAAGGGAGGGGTTTTTAGCACCACTTTATGTGGGGAATGTGAGGCACAGATTGATTAAGTAACACATCCAAAGTTACACAGGTAGTAACTGGCAGAGTCAGAGACTGAATCCAGGCCCTTTAGGCAATGAGCCTGAGCCCCTCTTACTGATTTCCTTGGCTAGAGCTGGTGGCAAAGTGTCCTCTTTTTGTCTTGAGTAGAGGAGCATTTCTGGCTAGTGTTCCTGAAGGGATGTTATCTAAAGGACAGTGAAAAATTATTTGTATAAAAGCTCAGAGGCCAACAAACCTAGAAAGAATGATCTTAGATAACAGCAAGAACTTAGGATAGACACCAGGAAGAACTTTTTCAGCATAAGTCTCTTCAGATACAGTGGGTAATCAAGGAAGGTCAGAAGGACCTCTCTCTGATATTCTCAGCAGTTACCCCTTCACACACTCAGCGGTCACTGTCCCCTGGTCCCCCATCATGCATGCTTGCCAGAGGCTGTCCTGCCCACTAGTAGCAGGTTTGGACAGCCAAGGTCACTTGTGGACGACAGGACAGCTGGGATCCAGCTCAAGCCATGGGTGATATCTCGCTCAAGCGAGTGTGGCCGAAACTTTGGTTGCCCATGCCTTTTGCCATTGTCCAACTGCTGGGCTCTCCGTTTGATCCAGAGGTCTTCCCAATCAGCAGACAGGAAGAGAAACATCAGAGACGATGAGCTATGAAATACACTGAGGGGTGCAATGGAAGGTGAAAGGACTTGTGTCGCACAGACACTGTCCCTTCTTGGCTACTATTGCTTGCGTGACCTCTGGCAAATGCATTCACCCTCCTTTGCCATCCATAAAATGGGGGATGGCAACAATAACTGTCTGATTGCATTGTTGTGGGAACACCAGTAAGATAGTCTATTTGCTTACAAAGCACTGCCCAAGCACCCATGTTCTGCCACACCCAGTTGCTAGGTGGCTGGGAAACACAAAGAGGAACAGGAAACCCAGCCCCGATCCCAAGGAGCTCTCATTGCAGTGAGGGAGCTAATGTGTGTAACTCCACACATTGAACCAAGACAGCCCAGAGTGGGACCTCAGTTACACCCCTTTCCTGGCTTTGTCTCACACTTGTGCGGTATTCACGGTCTATAAAATGCTTCACATGCATCAGCTCATTTGATACCCACAACAGCCCAGACCCTCAAGTTTCAGATAGAGAAATCGAGGTCTAAAGAGCTTAAGTGCCTTGCTGTCAGTCATACAGATGGTAAGTGGCAGAGGCAGGGCCCAGGACCCTGGGGCTCATTGGGACTATTTCCACTGAGGCCTCCCAATCACCTCCTGGTTTGGCCTTCAGACTCCCCAACTCTCTGTTTTAGGTAAAGCACCAGCCACTGCATCCTTAGCTACACTGAGGACCTCCTAGTGTTCCTGATCAGCCATCTGACCCCTCCCCAGCTTGATTTTTGTAAAATCATCAAATCCCATGTAAGCTACAGGACAAAATGTCCCTGGTATCAGGGGGTTGGAGGAGGAATGAGGACTAGGAGAGTACCTGTGACCCCAAATTGACATTTTTGATGAAGCCCTGCTTCAATGTATGTATATAGTATCTAGACTCGTAAGATGAAATAGCTTAAGCTTTCCATGGTGCGAAATTCTGGGTTTTAAAATCCTTGTATTGCCAAAATGTCAGAAGTCAGGTTATGCGTGTCCATAGAGCTTTCTAGGTGTGTGGACAATAGATGTTGGGTTATCCTGAGCCAGTGGGTGTGAATGAGGGGGTCCATTACTCAGCCACTGGGGCTGGGGCCGTCATTCATTTGTTGATAGGTAAATAAATCAGGGAGAGTCCAGCAAAGGCTCAGGCAGGGGTACAGGGCCTTTCTTGACCCTTTTTGCCCTGAGAAAGTGAGCTTATGGACCCTTACATTCTTGACTTGAAAGGAGGTTGCTCTCAGTGTCTGACTACAGAGAAGGGGAAAGAGGGAGTGAGCCCGCCCAGGGCTGTGCCAGATGAATTCACACACATGGTCTCCTTTCCTCCACCCTGTAAGGCAGATGAAATTCCTGTTTTATGAAGGAGGAGACTGAGGCTCAGTGATGTGCAGGGGACTGGGGTACGGGGAGGGTTGGCCCCAGGTCCCAAAGTGGGAAATTGCTTGGGCAAGAATTAATACATATATCTCACTAGACTGCAGAGGCCTTGCTGTTTCTTATACACGATACACTTGGAAGAGACACTGGACGCTGGGAATGCTCTGAGCGATAGCCCAGGGCAGGCCAGGGCAGGCCAGGGCAGGCCAGAGCAGGTGCCCGCCCCACATGCTTTCCTCAGTGTTCCTTCTCTTCCCTTCGAAGAGTAAGGCTCAAAGGAAATGCCTCACCGTTCTCCAAGCACTTGCAGGTGGCTGAGGATTTGTATCTAGTAGGGAAAAAAGGAGGGCCGCTGACCTCATCCTGGAGGAAAGCCCCTCCTAGAGCCCGTCTGGCCCTCTCAGCACCCTCTCCAAGCTTCCCTGGAGCCCTTGCCAAGGCTTTCTGCTGGGGCTTTTCCAGAGGTCTGGGGAAATTCCAGGAGTCAAGGATGTCAACTATTTTCACACGCATAGTCACAGATCTTATAAATGTGCATAGATGGTCCCACTCGGCTACAGTCATTCTTTTGAATATGGGTGTGTGAGGAGGTCTGTGCATGTGCGCATGTGCACACACACTGTGAGTGAGAACTAATTCCACAGCCACCCACAGAGCCCATATCCTCTCTTCCTGTTTACACTTCAGCAAGTCACACCTCAAGGGGCCCTGCGTGTGTGCAGGGGTCACAGAAATGCTCAGAGACCAGTTTCTGCCAAATGTAGGCCTAAAGGTGCTACCCCCCTCCCTCCATTCTTCTTAATCTCTCTCTCCTCTTTCTCCTCCCTTTGCCTTCTCCCAGACAAAGTTTCCTCCCTCTTTCAAAGACCACCCGTATGTACTTAGCCAACTCTCATCTCAGTGCACAGATATCATCATCCTAAGTCCCATCATCAAAAGAATAAAGGTGAGAACTGAGTCTGCTGGGGTGTGAATGGCCATAGGCCCAGAGAGGCCAGGAACAGGTACCCTGTTTGGCAAGTAAATTGTAGGGAAATGGGTGAGAGGAAGCATGTAAGGATCAGTAGATCAGGTCAGAGAACTCTGTCAGGTATAATGGGCCCAGGGAAGATATCTACTTCCAGAAGATTCCATTAGAGAAGTACAGTTAGAGACAGTACAATGTAATGGTTGAGAATGAATAGACTGGAGCCAGACTGCTATGTGACATGGGAGAGTTACTTAACCTGTCTGTGTCTCATTCTCTTTTTCTATAAACTTGGGATAATAATAATAATAACCTACCTCAGCACATGGTTTTCAGGATCAAATGAACTGATACATGTGAAATGCTCATACAGGACCTGATACAGTGGAAGTACTACTTAAAGATGTGCTCTGATTTTAAGGATCAAACATATCAGCAATTTCTCCTGCCTCTGCAGGTATCACATCAGCCACCAGATGTCCAAGCCAGTCCTGGTAGAGGCTGTATGACTGACACAACCTCAGTCACCACTTGCCCTCCAGTCCGCCATCTGCTGCCATTCATCTTTATCCTCTTCCTGGCCCTGTCCACTGACAGGGCTCCCAGGTTGTCCTAGGTATTGGAACTTTCCCCACCCCACCTCCCTTTGTCCCCAGCCCAGCTCTTTTGCTGTAGGCAGCCTCTGGCCAGTGCCTCTCCAAGAACTAAACTCCTGATGTTGACCTCAGAACAGGGCAAGGCTCACAGTGGCTCACAGGCATTGTTGGTACCCATCTCTTTCCAAATCCATGTTTCATGATGTCATGTTGATACCTTGAATTCAGACATTGTGGGAGGATTCACACCATGGTAGTTGGCAAATACTGCAAATCAGGGCCTTTTGCCCTTCCAGCGAGCAAGTTATTAAACCTTTACCAGCACAAGCCAACTTGTACCAACTGTATTGCACCCTGGGGCCCCTCCTTAGATGATGGTTACTCTTCTTCCAGACACTAAATTCACCTATAACAGACACTGCAGCGGCATTCCTGGTCTGATCACTGTCCAATGGCTATTTCCTCTTGGAACCTCAGGGCCCAGTATTGACTCACTCCCTATACTCTGGCACCAAACTTGGCCCACTTGGAAGCTCCCCTCACTGCCAGCCAGGCCCCTGGCCTTTTCCCCTTCTCTGCTTGCCCAGTGTCTTTTAAGGGAGCCAGCAGCCTCATATCCAAGTCCAGAGCAAGCCAAGATGAGGCAGAAGCTGTAGTCTGCAGCATGGAGTCTAAAATTTAGCCAGTCCTGTTGTTGCTGTGCTAGGGAATGGGAGGCTGGGAGATGTCTGATCCAGGGCACTGGCCACCTTCTGTACTTGGCTATGAGTGGGCCAGTTCACTATGGTTCTCAGTGATTATCAGTGCTGGGCATGTATTGTGTTGGCCAAAAAGTCCATTATGTTTTTTCCATAAAATAAAAAACACTTTCATTTTCACCAATAACTTTATTGATTTGGATACTTTGAGTATGTCAGCTATCTCCCACTTGTGGCTTCTAGAGGATAGAGGTCAGAGATGCTGCTAAAACATGTTCCAATGCATAAGGCAGCCCCTCAGCAAAGAATTATTTGGCCAAAATGCCAATAGTACTGAAACTTCACAAACCAGTTTTGACACATTCAGTAAGTCACAGCAACTTCTCCATATACTGCACAAATCTTTTTTTGGCATTTCACTTGCATTTTTACCTTTCTTGAAATAATAAAGCATAATATCCTGAAAATGTTGCATATTTTCTTCTGTCTTCAATATTTAAAATGGTTGCACAAAAATTCACCAGTTTTGTTTTTTTAAGATTTTATTTATTTATTTTTAGAGAAAGGGAAAGGGAGGGAGAAAGAGAGGGAGAGAAACATCAGTGTGTGGTTGCCTCTTGCACACCCCCTACTGGGGACCTGGCCCACAATTCCAGGCATGTGCCCTGGCTGAGAATCAAACCTGTGACCCTTTGGTTCGCAGGCCATCACTCAATCCACTGAGCCACACCAACGAGGGCAAAATTCACCAATTTTGATAATTTTTTTTAAATGCAAGCTGATATGACAGCTGCCACAATACAATGTAAGACAATTGTTTCAAATGAAATTAAAGACAACTAAGTGCTACTAGAGCCATCTTACAGAAAGAAAATGTGCCCTGGCTGGTGTAGCTCAGTGGACTGAGCATGGGCTGTGAACCAAAGGGTCGCTGGTTCGATTCCCAGTCAAGGCACATGCCTGGGTTGCAGGCCAGGTCCCCAGTAGGGGGCCCATGAAAGGCAACCACACATTGATGTTTCTCTCCTTCTCTTTCTCCCTCCCTTCTCCTCTGTCTAAAAATAAATAAGATTTAAAAATCTTTTTAAAAAAAGAAAGAAAATGTGAAAACGCAATGGAATTTTTGGCCAATCCAATGCTAAGGGTTCAATAAATATAGGTTGAATGAAAGAATGAATTAACAAATTTGGTCATGCAACAAACGTTTCCCCAACCTCTTGCTTTGTACCAGGCTGTTTTGGAATTTAAAAAAGAAAAAAAGACATGACCCCTGACCTGGAGGAGCCCTGGTCCCATGGGCCATGGAGGTGTGTGCTAACAACACTTGGGGCTAACTGCAGGATGGCTTGTGAACCCTCATGCCGACCAGAGTGGGGCAGAGGCTTGTGGCTTCCAGACAAGATGAGGCACTGTGTGGGCCAGAGGAGCCATGGTGTTTGTCTGCACTTGCTCAGAGGCTGCTGGCTGATGTGGCCTTCCAAGGCTTCTTGGCCAGAATGCAGCCTCACTCTCTCACCATGGCCCCACCCACCCAAGGAGGTGGAGCTGTTGGCCAGGACAGTGGATTCAGGCAGGGAATCCCAGCCCCTCCCTGCCCCAGACTCAGCCCAGAAGGGCCTGGCATGCTTCTAATATCAAGCAGCAAATTCAATCAGGCAGATGAGAATTCCTATTATTTTAATATATTTAGAAGAGAGTTTAAGGTGGATTTTGTTCCACGCTGTATATTTTTACAACATGAGGTCAGGTCACTTTGATAAATGCTGTAGTGCAAGCAGGAGGGAGCCTTGGGAAAGGGTGAGTGAGAGAAAAGAGTTAGAAAAGGGGGGAGTGAGAGACAGAGCCAGAGATAGAGACACAGAGTGAAAGAAAGCCAGAGAGCAAGCAGAGAGGGGCCGGGGCCAGAAAGACTGATTCTGCGTGTCCATAGATCTGTCTTTTACACATGTGCCTTGTGACTCCATGTGTGTTTCTGTGTCTGTTTGTTGTTGGAGTAGACACATCCATTTGGGGATAAATAGGATGATTTTTCCACCTGCAGGAAGCGAGGCAGCCAAAGGCTGATTGGGGCTGCTCTACTCTGCAGCTCTCGGAAGGCCCTGGGCTGGAACTCAGGCTGCTCCTGAGGCCAGGACCCGAGCTCTGCTTAGAAACTGAGATGCAGGCAGGCTGCCAGAAAGGCCAGGGAAGTTCCCTGGAGCCTTAAAGGCCCTACTCTGAACTAATCCTCAGCAGCAGAGGGGCCCTGGGCCCCCAGATGCCCTATAGGTATACCATGTGGCTTCTTATTCATCTTCCCTAGAGGGTCCCCAGTCCAGTTCTCAGGAGCCAGCACTCAGGGCTCCCAAACCTTCTGGGTAGGTGGCTGAGGCAGTAGTCCAAGGCCAATGCCACTGGAGCATAGGCCTTACAATGCTTTTCTTCTTTTCTGGAGACCAGAATGCATGAGTGTGGCTGGAGGGGGCTGGCTACTGGGTTGGAAAACAAGTTTTCCAGTCTGGAGACTGAGGGATGGATACCTTTGGAGGGCTTTGTCAGTACAGAAATATTTGACTGAAAGAAAGTTTTCTCCCACTTTCAAAATCAGGGGATGTGGACGGGCTGGGATGCTGTTTCTGAAGAACTTTTCCTAGCTTAGAATACTGAGAAAGGACCCAAGTGTTTGAAGCTTTCAAGGCCCCTGGCCCAACTCAGGCCTGACAGGTGACCTGGGGTGCCTGTGACCCCATCCCTCTGCTTCTGCAAAGGCATGTATCTGTACAAACCAGCACAGTGTTTGTCTGCCCTTGGAGCCTCGCCAGGAACCAGGTAGTTAACTTCCACTGCACCTGAGGTGGGGTCAGCTATGTAAACTTTTTTTCTAGGGAGGCAGAGGGACCCTTGTCTACTGCCTCAGCCTTGATCCTGGGCACCACAGGGCAGCCAGTTCACAAGACGGACAGGTTTGCCCCAATTCCCTCTTCAGCCTAGCTTGGTAGCCTCTTTTTTTCCCTTTTTGGAGAATGGCCAGAAAATTGCCACATCAAGAATTAGAAGGTAGGGAAAGTGAGGAGAAAACGAGAGAAGGGGGAAAAGACAAAGGCCATATTGTTATCT
>PVJI01016237.1:0-38777 GCA_004026765.1 Micronycteris hirsuta
AATGACCCTGAGCCAAGGACCTGAGGAGGAAGGGCCAGAGATGCCTGGCCCGTCTAATCCCCCCTCCAGGGCAGACACGTCCTAGGATTGCCTGCATTTTTTATACAAGGAAAACGGAGCCAGGGGTGGGGGGTGTCAATTGCCAAAGTCGGACCAAGAGTGGAGCAGGGTCCAGCCCACCTCGCCACCTCGGCCTCCCCGCCGCATGTGCCACTGCTCCTGAGGAAGGGGTTCCTGAGTCCTGTGGAGTCATTCGGGCACAGTAGGCAGCTCAGCTGCATGAGGGGCCAAGTGGCCCAAAAAACATGTTCTTTATTCTGGCACCTTGTCCCACAATTTGAGTTTGATGAACAGAGACTTGAAAAAGAAAAACAGGAAGCACTCAGTTATACACGAGACCTGTGATCTTTCACTGTTGCCTTTCAACCAGACTGTAATCCAGACAGGACTTTTATGATGCAGAATTCAGCCGGGAAAGTTACCTGGAGTTTGTGGAAACCAAGCCCAGCAGGGGCAGAGACCTTGGCTTTGTCTGCTGCTGACTTTCTTTGTCAAACAACGGAGGGGCGGGTGGCACAGATGCGAGCGCAGGTGGAGGGGCTGAGCTACACAGGTGCTGGCCGTGGGTGGGTGTGGTGCGTTGTGTAAAATGCTTTCTTTCCCATGGCCTCCAGGTCAAGCTCTCCGTGTACTGGGAGTACATGAAGGCCGTTGGACTTTTCATCTCCTTTCTCAGCATCTTCCTTTTCTTGTGTAACCACGTTGCCGCCCTGGCCTCCAACTATTGGCTCAGTCTGTGGACCGATGACCCCATTGTCAACGGGACCCAGGAGCACACTGAAGTCCGGCTGAGCGTCTATGGAGCCCTGGGCATCTCACAAGGTAGGAGCCGCCCTTTGGCACCTTCCCCTGCCCCACCTGATCTTGGCACTTGGAACCACTTCTGTGAATTTGTTAAAGAATTGGTCTCCCCACTGGTCAGGGTTTTATAGACCGCCAACGAAGCCAAACCCGCACAAATGGTACCTGACACACAGTAGACATTCAAATATTTGTGGAATGAATTGTTTAAAATGCTTTGTTTCATGTGGCCCTAGGAGGGAGAGGGGAGCTCCAGTGTGCCCGTTTTACAGATGAGGAAGTTGAGGAAGAAAGGCCACCCGGAGCATTGGTGCTTCTGCACAGTCTCATCCGTGGGCTTTTCCCTGCTCTCTGGGAATGAGAATCCCTAGCGTGTGTGTCGTGTTGGTCCCCAGGTGCCATTGGGCAGTGTCTGGAGATGCTCATGGTTGTCACAACCTCTGAGTAGGGGTGGGTGCTACTGGCATCTGGAGATCAGGGGTGTCGCTAAGCACCCTGCGGTGCACTGCGCAGACCCCACAGCAGAGGACTCCCCAGCACCAAGTGTCAACGGTGAGAGGTGGAGAAGCCCTGCTGTTTGCCCTTCTTGTCATCCCACGAGAGTCCCCAGACACAATAGCATGAATACCAATGGCTGGTGGTTACTGAGCATTTACTTGGTGCCTGGTTCTGTTCTAAAGACTTCTATGTGTTTTAACTTGTTTTAGTGACCCTTGCAGCGACCCCATGAGGTAGGATCTAATCTTTCCCCCGTTTTAGAGATGTAGAAGCTGATGCCCAGAGAGGTTAAGTAAGTTGCCCCGAGTCACACGCTGGTATGCGGCCGACTGGCCCGCAGCCCACACTCGTGAGCACCGCGCCGCCCAGTACAGCAGCTCCGTTTTTGTGTGCCCATAAAAGCTGTGCGTCAGTGCGTGCACATGTGCATTCAGTGTCTGGTGCGCAGTGTGTACAGTAGATGTGTGCGTATGTGACATCTTGAGCACTTTCTGTGCACCAGGCCCATTGCTGGGTAGACCCTTCCCTTTGACAGGGCTGTAAGTATTGTTCCCATGTTACAGATGCGGACACTGAGGCACAGAGAGAGGTTAAGTGACTGGTGGAGGGTCCCACACCTGGTAGGTGACAGAGATGATATTTGACAGTGTTGGCTCCAGAGCCTGTCACTTCAGCCCCGCCTTCTGGGTTTCTTCCTTGATTAAGGAGGAGAGGATACAAGCCTCTCTATCCCTGTGAAATCACCTCTCTGCAAAGAATAGGTGCCCTTCTGTGGGTCGTTTGCAGGAGTCACAAATGCCTCTTGAACTCTAGGAGATGGCTTTGGAAAAAACCCAGAGAGCAGACATGGATGTCTTAAATTTCTCAGTCCCTATAATGCCCTCATAGGGCAAATGACTGTGGACTCCAAATTATAACTGATGGGAGGCGGGGCACAGAGAAGGTGTGATGTTTACCTGGGCTCACACAGCAGCAGTGTCTGTTTTAGAGCTGTGCTGTCCTGTAATGGTGGTCACTGGCCACAGGTGGCTATTTGAGTTTCCATTCATTTCAATTAAATAAAAGTAAAAACTCAGTTCTGTTACGGTAGCCACATGTGGCTCAAGGCCACCGCGTTGGACAGTGCAGATAGAGACTGTGTCCACCGTCACAGAAGGTTCCGTCGCACTGGGCTGCTCTAGAGCAGCAGACCCACTCGTGGAGAGCGGGAGCCTGGAGCAGGCTGCCTGGAGTGGAACCCCATCTGCTGCTGATTGGCTGCGAATATTGAGGGTGACGGCTTCACCCGAGCCTCAGTGTCCTCATCTGTGAAGTGCGTAGTAATCTAGTTTCTACAGAGTTGTCATAAGGATTAGATATATGTAAAACTCCAGTACAGTGCTTAGCGTATAGTAAGCGCTCAATAAATAATAGCCACTACTATTATTAATATAATCTGGGAGCCCAGCCCTGCTTCTTCATGGGGCCACTCGTCCCAGCCCCCAGCTTGCCCCCTTTCCCGGGGTGGAGTTTGACACGAGCGTGTTTGCAGGTATTGCGGTGTTTGGCTACTCCATGGCCTTGTCCATCGGGGGCATCTTCGCCTCCCGCCGCCTGCACCTGGACCTGCTGCACAATGTCCTGCGGTCACCCATGAGCTTCTTTGAGCGGACACCCAGTGGGAACCTGGTGAACCGCTTTTCCAAGGAGATGGACACGGTGGACTCCATGATCCCGCAGGTCATCAAGATGTTCATGGGCTCCATGTTCAATGTCATTGGCGCCTGCATCATCATCCTACTGGCTACTCCCATCGCCGCTGTCATCATCCCGCCCCTGGGCCTCATCTACTTCTTTGTCCAGGTAAGAGACGGGCTCCTGGTGTGCAGAAGAAGCCCTCCTATGTATTGTGCTCCCATGTGGGCACAGGGCTCACTTCATGGTACCGTTTCCCCACTGTGGAGCTGTTGAGGGTTTGCTGGCCGAGCACTGGATTTGCTGTGAGTTCTGTGGACCTTAGCTGATTGTTTTTAGCTTGCGATAACCAAATATACTTTTGTTCTAGCAAGTTTTATTTTTGTAGCTGTGACTTAAAACAGAAAAAAGCTATAGCTATAAAGATACTTTTATTATTGAAATTTCCTTCAGAATTTTGTGAAATTCTCTAGTTCCTAAGCTCCCTGCAGATAACTGAGACCCAAATAAGAGCAGCTTAAACAAGACAGGAGTTTATTTTTCTCTCTTGTAATAGAAATGTTGAGGTAGGCCCCTCAGGGCTGGTAGGGCAGTTCCATGAGTGTGTTAATACCCCAAACTGCTTTATATCTGTATTTCAGAAAACAAGACTGAGGGAGGGGAACAGGGCAGGGAGCGCCCGCTGGCTGGGTCAGCGTCCCTGTGGTTTCTTAGGTAGTTGCAGCACAGATAGTGTTTCCAGTTGACAGACGAGCTTATTGAGGCCCTAACGGCAGAGCTGGCAGTATGAGCTCAAGTCTCTGATTCCAAAACTTGTGCTGGTAACCACGAGGCTGCCGGTCCCTTCTTTCCCCTAAAGGGTGAGCTGCAGCACAGCTGCTGGTGGGGACGGTGGTTTAGATGGAGCGTAACGACTGCAACACAAAAGAAGGATAAGAAATTGTGAAGTGCTCTGTGCCTCAGCTCACACTAGGGCCTGCTCACATTGGGCCCCCCAGGAGGCCTCCACCCAGCCCCCGGGCCCCACCACACTGCCCAGTGACCAATGAACGTGAACACGAGTGGAATCAGGCTGAGCCGGTCCAGCTCCCCAGCCCTCACTGCATTCACTTCAGCTTGGTGCCAGCATTGGAAAATCATCTGGCTACCATTACCAAAAATGTCACCCGCGGTCAGTACCCTGGCTGGAAATTTCCCTGAAAGACCCAATTCAAAAGGACAAAATAGACCAAATTCAACAGTTGAAGTAGCTCAAATATCTCCAGTAGCAGGACCTTGAGCAAACCGTGGAGCGATTCCATGACACAATCATACGTACCTTTAGGGGGGATCAGAAGGAAGGCGCTGTTGCAACACCACCAGCTTAATTTCTAAACCACAAAGGAAATGAATTTAGCGAAGGACTGTGTTGTGTGTTCCCTCTCGTTTTGCCTAAGATGAAGTGCATAACATGCGTGGGCAGGACTCAGAAAGGAGGCCAGAAACGAAACATTGCCTAAGGGCTGGGGCTATGACAGAGGTGGTTTTTTTTAATGGCTTTTAGCTAAATATACACTTGCCCTATAACTCTGCACTCTCACTCCTTAATTTATATGCGAAAGAAATGAGAGAATGTATCTTGCCAAAAAAAAAAAAAAAAAAAACCTAAAAACTATGCTACGATGATCTTAGCATCTTGACTCATAAAAACCCCAAACCAGAAACAACTGAAACGCCCCTCACAAAAGAAGGAGTAAGTACGGCATGGTCTGATTACACAGTGGGATGACTCAGCAGGAAGGAGAAAGGAACCAGCGTTGCGCTCGCCTGGGCGAGTCTTGCAGGGGCTCAGTGTAGTGACTGACAGAGCCGGACTTGAGCGCGCACACTGTGTGGTTCAGAGAAGTCAGAACGCTGGCTGCAGGGGCGCTGGCTGCAAGAGGGTTTCTGGGGTGCTGACGTGTTCTCGATTTTGACCAGGTAGCGGGTGTGCCAGTACGAATAAATGGCGTGTTACATCTCAGTTAAGAAGTGGCTTTTAGAGGGATGTCCAAGGGGGGACCCAAAACACTTGAAATTTGTTTGTTAAAAAACTGAGTATTTATTCTTGCATGTTTAAACTTCACTCACCTTCGAAGTACTCTCCACTTGAGGCAGTACACCTGTTGAGACGTTTGTCTGCTGCTCAGGACAGTTTTTGAATTTGTCCATTTTGATGCCTTTTAGTCCTTCTGCCATTTTTTAGTTTCACCACTTTCACATCTGCAAAATGTGTCCCTTTGAGAACTTTTTTCATCCTGGGGAACAAGCAAACGAAAACGTCGGCGTGCAATCTGGTGAACAGGGAGGGTGGGGCGCAGAGGGGTTGCCGTTTTTGATCGGAAACTGCTGAGCACTCAGTGGGGTGTGGGCAGGCACGCTCCTAAGTCACCCGTCATGAAACGGGCGGATGTGTTGAGTCTTCCAAAAAAATTCCGTGAAGCCCATGCAGCCCTCACTCCACCAGCTGGGACGCCGACTCAGATGCACTCACCCCGTGGGGGAGGCTGTGCCACAAGGGCCTGCCCTCCAGGAGGTCCTTCCGGGGGTTTGGTTTTGGTTCTGGTCCCTGCCCGTGTGCATGGGCATGTATACACACCCACCGTCTCTTGGGAAACAATCTAAAGGCTGTCCACTGAAGTCTGCATCATGCTTATTTGTCTCAGGATACGTACTTAATATAGTGTTTGTTTGCTCTCCTTATCTACGTCTCCTACCCTCAACATTTTAAAAATGGGTAGTCTTTACTGCTGTAATGTAAAAACAAGTCATTTTTATAAAACGGTACTGTACAAGGTAAGGTCGCGGTGTTGCTGGAGCGAGGCGTCTGTGCCTCGTGGACACCACGCGCCTGTAGGTCTCCGCATCGCGGCCTCAGCCTCTGCCGGCCCCGGCAGGTGCCCGCGGAGCAGCCACTCATTCGTGAGCACCGGGCACCGTCTTGGTCTCTGAAGAGTAAGGCAAGTCCAGAGTGTGGATTGTATCTCTGGAATAGAGTTTCAAATGGGAGCTAATAATTTTTATCAGATTATTCCTTAACAAGAATTTGTCTCAGCCCTGACTGGTGTGGCTCAGTGCAAGGCGAAGAGGCGCTGGTTTGATTCCCAGTCGGGGCACATGCCTGGGTTGTGGGTTCAGCCCCCGTCAGGGTGCACGGGGGAGGCACCCAGTCAGTGTTTTTACTTCACACTGATTTCCTCACCCTCTCTTTCTCCCTCCCTTCCCCTCTCTAAAAATAAATAAATCTTTTAAAAAACATTTGTCTCAGGTTAGAGTTTTATAGTGAATAAAATTCTCTGAAGCTCTGACAAGTAGAGTCAGTTGAGCAGGTGAAACACTTTACAACAGTTTCCAACCGGGATGTTTAGAAAGAAAGCCAGTGAGAGGAGGCGACCGCAGTACGTAAGTGTTAGCGTTACTGTTGTTGTCATTGCCGTCATCGTTGGTTCTGTGCCTGCCGTCACCAGGTGAGTGGAGACACCTGTTACGGGCAGCCCAGCTCCAGCATTTTGCCTCCTGGAATCATCGTTCACATCCAGACTTCCTCCAGCCCACCCCTGGGAGGCTGGGATGAGGGCAGCGCTGCTAACGCCCCCGTCCATTCTGTTCTCCCAGAGGTTCTACGTGGCTTCCTCCCGGCAGCTGAAGCGCCTGGAATCAGTCAGCCGCTCCCCGGTTTACTCCCACTTCAACGAGACCTTGCTGGGGGTCAGTGTCATCCGGGCCTTTGCGGAACAGGAGCGCTTCATCCACCAGAGTGACCTGAAGGTGGACGAGAACCAGAAGGCCTATTTCCCCAGCATCGTGGCCAACAGGTGGGCGTACTGAGAAGCCACTGTAGTTCTTGGAGGAGGGTGTGAAGCCAGTCTAGACCCTCCCAGAGAGATTGGTTTGACTTGGCAAGGACAGACTGACCATTAAAAGCAGACAAGGCACTGCGGTCAACTGGTACTCCAGGGGCATTGAAGTGCAGGGACAGAGTTCTTCTGGAGCCAGAAAGTACTGCAGAACCTGCCCTTTCACTGTCGCCCTGGAGATCCACGATCATCAGTGATGGGCAGATTCAGCTGTTGAGTATTTTCCTCCCATAGTTCCCAGCTGAAGGGTGATCACCCCTGAACCGCACCCTCCACCCCACCCCGATGTGTATCGGAAGCAAATTAATATTAGGTTGAACCATGTGAAATTGCCATTTGGGGTGTCAAGAATGATTGAATAGCATTAATCAAAAAAAGGAAAAGAAGTTTGCAAATTATTGACTGAATTTAGAAAAGTGTCTGATTTATCCCTAAAATATTCTCCTTACTTGCTTGCATCCTGATATATTTTTTGAGATGTGGGACAGAAAATGCTGGGGAAGGGGTAGCCCCTCCTACAGAAAAAGTCCTATTGTGTAAGACGGGGTGGGAGACCATGAGTTCACTGCAGACCTTGCCTTCCCGTGCAGAACTTCAGGGAGTTTGTCAGCACGTGGGTCTGTCTGTGAGTCGCTCGCCCCCGTGAAGATCAGTCACGCGGGTTTAAGGGCTGGTGTGGAAAAAGACTAAACTGTCTCTCTAGAATGCTTTCCATTTTGAAACATTAAAGAAATATTCCTAATGCTGTGTGATATCTTATAAAAGTTATCTTTAAACTGTTAAAATACCTGTTTTTATTTGAAAAGGTAAAATAATGCATTTTTCTGTTTCTGAGATAAGGATGATCTGGCTCTGGAACATGTACAGCTACATTGAAAGTAGTATTTTCTTCCTCACTGCTATCCTGCCAAGAGAAGTTATTTTAAATCAGCGGTGCCTCTTACAATTGATGACTTCTTAGTATTTATTAATTGTTCAGGATATCTTTTTACAAAAATGCACATATGGCTGTATTTTAAAGGTTTCCATGAGAAAAAGCTGGTTTTTAAGAAAAGCAAGCTTCAGTTTTCTGGGATGATTGCTTCCAGAGAACTGTCTCTAATCCCTGGGACTGCCAGATGAATGAGGAATTCCTGAAATCATGTCCCTTTGGCCCTCCTTCCTTCTGTGCCCTAGGAGCGGGGCAGAGAAGGCCTCTCTTGGAACTATCAGGGATTATTTCAGTTAGCCAAGTACCTCCTCCCCACCCCCAGCCCTGGAACTGGAAACCAAGTCTCTGAAAAGCGGGCCCGGGCGTGTGTGCGCCTGCCCACCCCTCTGCCCGTGTGTCTCATGCAGGTGGCTGGCTGTGCGGCTGGAGTGTGTGGGCAACTGCATCGTCCTGTTTGCAGCCCTGTTCGCAGTGATCTCCCGGCACAGCCTCAGCGCCGGCTTGGTGGGCCTCTCGGTGTCTTACTCGTTGCAGGTAAGAGGGGGGGCTCTTGCTGGATTTTCCATTTCTTTTCATGGGAACGCCAGTTGTCCTTGGTTCAGGTCCCTGTGGGAGCGTGGGAGTGTGCGAGAGGAAGGCGCTGAGCGGAGTTTGAGGAGCAGGTGTAGATCCCAGTGACTGGGACAGGAGAGAACTTAGACACGTGGCCTGGATACCTCCAACTGCAAGGGAAATGCTCTTAATACTATAAATTTCCCTCAAAGCACTACTTTAGCTGCATCTTCCCAATTTTGATACATTGTATTTTCCTGTTATTTTCTAGTTCAAAATACTTTCTCATTTCCTTTCTGACTGCCAGTGTGGCCCATGGGGGATTTTGAAATGCGCTTAGGAGATGCTGCGCAGCAAGTCTGCGGCAGGCTCTGTGTGGGGTTGCTGCTTCCTGTGCCTTTCTTATCTGGGGTATTTCACAACTCACAATTCATTACAATAAAGCAACTCAAGCTCACTCTAGAACAGCGGTCCCCAACTTTTTGGCACCAGGGACCGGTTTTGTGGAAGACAATTTTTCCATGGATGGGGGGCAGAGGGGATGGTTTTGGGACGATTCAAGTGCATTACATTTATTGTGCACTTTATTTCTGTTATTATTACATTGTAATATGTAATGAAATAATTATGTTACCCACCACATGCCAGTGTTAGCATGTGGACTTGCCAAAACTATGACTGAGACAAGTGCACAGTGCAGGAAAGAGGGGCAGATGGAAGTGGCAAATAAAATAATGGGCAAGCCACTCGTGGGCTAAAATAAGTGTCAGATTCTGACTTAAAGTCTGCCCCCAGATGCAGCTGTACAATTGAAGTACATCAACTCACTTGCCACTGTGAAGTCTGACACCAGATGCAGCTTAATTGTCACTTGCCACTCACTGATAGGGTTTTGCTATGAGTCAGCAAGCAGTTGGTTTTTTATGGTCTTTGTGCAGTCAAAGCTCTCTGCTAATGATACTCTGTATTTGCAGCCACTCCCCCGCACTAGCATCACCACCTCAGCCCCACCTCAGATCATCAGGCAATAGATTCTCATAAGGAGCACACAACCTACATCCCTCGTATGCACAGTTCACAGTAGGGTTCATGTTCCTATGAGAATCTAATGCCACAGCTGACCTAACAGGAGGTGGAGCTCAGGTGGTGACGCGAGTGATGGAGAGTGGCTGGACATACAGACGAAGCTTTGCTCCCTCAACCGCCGCCCACCCCCTGCGGTGAGGCCCAGTTCCTAACAGGCCATGGACCACTACCGGTCTGTGGCCCGGCGGGTGGGGATCCCTGCTCTAGAAGCTCCATGGGACTCTTCCACTCGCAGGTCACCACCTACTTGAACTGGCTTGTGCGGATGTCGTCGGAAATGGAGACCAACATTGTGGCTGTGGAGAGACTCAAGGAGTATTCAGAAACTGAAAAGGAGGTAGAGCAAGCCCCTGTCCCTACCTCTTGACCTTGATCTTCAGTGTGGCTTTACCCAAAAGAACCCTCTGAGCCAAACCATGCATGCCTGCAACAGGCAGCCTCTGTCTGACAACTTAATGTTACTTGTTACATGTTTTTATGGGGGATTTGTTATGGAAAATGAGACTAGTTTCTTCTTTTAATAAGTTTCGAAGTTAAGGACAAATAAGGTGATTAAAAATATTCAAAGTCAATAACCAGAATCAGTACGTGGATACTGTAAAAATCACGATACTGGTAAGGAATCGACCCAGGTGTGGGAAACCCTGCGGTTACTGTTTGTAGATGGAGGAAGGGGAGCCTAGGGAGACGACGGCTGATTCAAGGTTACGTGCAGTCGGTAGGACCCAGGGCTCCAGACTTCGGTGCTGTGTTGCCCCAATGGCTGCCTTTTCTGTCTGCACACCACCACCATCTCCATGGCCACCAATAATAATAATAGGGACATGTCTTGTGCCCTTATGAGTGTGTCAGACCCTCTCCTAAACATTTCACGTAATCTCTGTGGTCTTTCTACAGTCTTATAACTCCCATCCCACTACTGTTCCCACCTTACAGGGGAGGAATCTGAGAGACAGAGAGGTTTAGTTAGTAATGCTTGCCTAAGATCACATGCAGGGGGTGGGTAGATGGCCGGCCCAGGGTTTGGGTCTGCGCCGCTGTGCTGCACTGCCTCTCAGGAGAATGCCCCTTTGGAATGAGACCAAGGCTGCCCCAGTTAAACTCCGTCTTAAAGGATTTGCAAAGGTGACCAATGGCCCCAGTCCTTTGCTGCTCTGAAATGGTGAACCAGGTCCTATTTCATCAGAGGGCATTAGTCAGAGTGGTGTGAGCGACCCCTGTGGAAACAAGAGTGTATTACACTAAGGAGTTTCCCACCCTACATTGAATTTATTTTTTAGTAACAGCTTTAAGATATAATTCACGTGCCAAGCAGGTCATCTCTTAATCTGTGAAATTCAATTTATTTTACAAAAATATTTTACACTTTTTTCTTTTATTTAGTGCTACATTTTTTAGAGTAAGTATATGTGAAAAATACAAGAAGAAGTAACGATCATCCAGAATCTTACCACTATTGAGATATATACTTCCTTATTGTTTACATATTACGTATAATAGGTGTTTATAGTTGGAAAGTCCCATCTACGTCTTTCCAATCCCTCCTTTGTTTTTACAGCATGTCCCTTTCACTTACACACATAAATTATAAAAGGGAAATGTGCCTTTTGTAAAAAAATCAATATAAGAATATTACAGGGGAGAAAGGATGAAGTTCTCCTTTGTTCTCTCCATCCCTTTCTTTCCCTTGCCGCGGCCCCGAGGCTGGCCTGGGGCACGTCCTCTCGTAAATCACAGGTAGTGCTGAACTGGACTGAGAAAGGTCTCAGAAACAGGGGCTGTGTGACCCCGGAGCCAGTTATTACCCTATATTCTGTGTCTGTGTTTCCTCACGCGTAAACAGGTGGTGAAAGGACCCCTCTTCCAGGGTGCTAGTGAGGTTAAATGAGGTGATGTGATAGAGTGGTGTTCGAGTGTCAGCTGCCACTTTCGATGTATTCCAGACCTAGAAGGCAGTCAGTCAACCTCATGTCTGTTCAGAGAAGGCCGCTGTGATTCAGTCCATAAATATTTATTGATCGCCTACGATATGCTCCAGGCCCTTGGGATGTAACAGTGAACAAACAACAAAAGAGCCTGTCCGCAGAGTGGATATTCTGGTGGGCGTGGGTGACAGCATAAACAGACGCACACTTACAGCAGCAAGGGCCCTGAAGGTCAAGGAAGCAGGGGAGAGGAGAGATGGGTGCAGGGCTGACCTCAGATCTGCAGGATGGGGGGGAGCAGGCTGAGTCCGGGGCTTGGAAAAGAGCGTTCCAGGCAGAGGAAGCTGCAAGTGCCAAGGCCTAGAGGAGTCACCCTGAAGTCGTTGTGGGGAGCAGAGTGAACGAGAGGGAGGTGAGGTCAGAGGGGTCGTGGAGTCCAGCTCATGTAGAGCCTTGGGCCCATGAGAGGGACCTCAGATTCCTTATGTGTCCCCCTCTCCCACCGCCCTTTGCAGGCTCCCTGGAGGATCGAGGAGATGGCTCCGTCCAGCACCTGGCCCGAGGTGGGCGGAGTGGAGTTCCGGGACTACAGCCTGCGCTACCGAGAGGACCTGGACATGGTTCTCAAGCACATCAGCATCACCATCGATGGAGGGGAGAAGGTGGGTGCGCATCGTTCTCCCACCCGTTCACAACTGGGCACCCGTTCTGACCAGGCAGATGAAACCAGCTGTCATTCCCCAGTCCATCAGAGCTCCATACCATGGGGTGGAGTGGCTTCTTTTAAAGGGGCTCGTGGAAGTAAAAGCCACTCAGACAGTGTCTGACTCGGTTGCATACTGGTAGCCTGAGAGCCAAAGATGGCCCACAGATAGGTTTTAAAAAAAGTCTGGATAAGTTGCAAATATTGAAAAATCTTGAACTTTTCTCAATAAAAAACCTATTTTCTGCTTTTCTTGAAAGATCACATCTAGCAACACTGGGCTCATACTCCCCACCTGGCTTTTTTTTTTTTAATTGATTATGCTATTACAGTTCTTCCAACTCCCCCCCCCTTTGTCCTCCTCCACCCAGCAACGCCCCCTCCCTCAGGCAGGCCTCCCAACATTGTTCATGTCCATGGGTCATGCATATAAGTTCTTTGGCTACTCCATTTTCTACAGGGTACTTTACATCCCCAGGGCTATTCTGTAACTACCCATTTGTACTTCTTAACCTCTTCACCTCTTCACCCATTCCCCTCCACTCCCCTCCCATCTGGCAACCATCAAAACACTCTCCATATCCATGATTCTGTCTCTGCTCTTCTTGTTTACTTAGTTTTTTAGATTGAATTGTTGCAGGTATATATTTATTGCCATTTTATTGTTCATAGTTTTGATCTTTTTCTTAAATAAGTTCCTTTAACATTTCATATAATAATGGTTTGGTGATGATGAACTCATTTAGTTTTTTCTTGTCTGGAAAGCTTTTTATCTGCCTTTCAATTCTAAATGATATCTTTGCTTGGTGGCTGTAGGTCCCTGCTTTTCATGACTTTGAATATTTCTTTCCAGTCCCTTCTTGCCTGCAAAGTTTCTTTTGAGAAATCAGCTGACAGTGTGATGGAAACTCCTTTGTAGGTAACTCTCTGATTTTCTCTTGCTGCTTTTAAGGCTCTTTCTTTATCTTTAACCTTTAGTATTTTAATTATGATGTGTCTTGGTGTGGGCCTCTCTGCATCCATCTTGTTTGGGACTCTCTGTGCTTCCTGAACTTGCATGTCTATTTCCTTCACCAAATTAGGAAAGTTTTCTTTCATTATTTTTTCAAATAGAGTTCTAATTTCTTTCTTTTCTCCTTTTGGCACCCCTATGTTGTGAATGTTGGACCTCTTGAAGTTGTCCCAGAGGCTGCTTACACTATCCTCATTTTTTTGGATTCTTTTTTCTTCTTGTTGTTCTGATTGGTTGTTTTTTGCTTCCTTATATTCCAAATCATTGACATGATTCTCAGCTTCATTCACTGTACTGTTGTTTCCCTGTAAATTGTTTTTTATTTCAATTAGTGTTGTCTTCATTTCTGACTGGATCTTTTTTGTGCTGTTGAGATCCTCACTAAGTTCCTTGAGCATCCTTATAACCAGTGTTTTGAACTCTGCATTTGATAGATTGCTTACCTCCATTTTGTTTATTTCTTTTTCTGGAGTTTTGATCTGTTCCTTCATTTGGGCCACGTTTCTTTGTCTCCTCATTTTGCAGCCTCCCTATATTTGTTTCTATGCATTAGGTAGAGCTGCTATGACTCTGTGTCTTGGTAATGTGGCCTAATGTAAGTGTCCTCTAGGGTCCAGTGGCATAGCCTCCCCTATCACCCAAGCTGGGTACTGGAGGTGCACTCTTCTTGTGAGCTGACTACACCCTCCTCTTGTAGTTGAGCCTTGATTGCTGTTGGCAGGTCAATGGGAGGGATTTACCCAGGCCAGTAAGTTGCAAGGACTGACTCTGTTGACTGACCACCAACCTCAGTCCTCTGAGGAGGATCAGCTGTGCAGGGGCAGGATGGTGATACTCCTCCGATGTGGTCTGTAGCTCTCCACTGGGTGTGTGTGTCCTGGGGTTTCCTGGGTGGTACAGGCCAAGGTCAGCCCCTGCCTGTGCTCTGCCTGGGGCCACCCTGCATGAGCTATAAAGCAATCTGAGATGGCTGCTACTTGTGCTGGGCCTGGAGATTCCCAGGTAAAGCCAAGCTGTAAATCTAGGTTGGTTGGTCCTAGTGCTGTGCCTGGGGCCACTTAGTAAGAGGTACAGGGGCTGAGGCCAGCTGTTGCTTGCTTGAAAGGAATTAGGAAGTTGTGGAGCCTGAGCCAAGGCAAGCCATTCATACAGAAAAGCTACTTTTAACAGCTGTGGTTGGGATAGAGCCTCAGGGGATCTCTCCAGTGGGGTAGACTGTGTTAGCCCGGTTGGTGGAATCTCAGATAGGGCCCTCATCTGCTGGCTTTGTGGCTCTGCTTGCCTTTCTGTCTGGGAGAAAGCTCTACCCTAGCTCTTGCCTTGATGCCAGATACTTCTGTTTCTCCCCGTTATGTCACTGGTGCCTTTCAAAGCTGCTACCCTGGTCCTGGAACTCAGATGGATTGAGTCCAAGTAAGTTTGTATGTGGGTTCTTAAAGAGAAACTGCTTTGGATTCCAGTGGTTTCTTCTACCCACTACATCCTTGTTGGTTATTACAGTGAGAAGTTATGGGGACTTACCTTCCTGGGACTGGAACCCTGGGCTGGGTGATCTGGTGTGGGTCTGGGAATCTTGCTCCTGAGATATCCCTCCCAAATTTTTATCCACCACACATGTATGTGGGACTAGCCTGTTCGGCGTCTCTGCCCCTCCTACCAGTCTGGATGGGTGTGGTTTCTTTCATTCTGTAGTTGTCAGACTTCTATTCAACTGGTTCTGGGTGATGGTTGTTCTGTAATTGAGCTGTAATTTTGATGTGGTTGTGGGAGGAGGAGGCAGGCTGTTTAACCTATGTCGCCATCTTGACCGAAAGTCTCTCCACCTGGCTCTTGCTAGACAAGACGGGAGCCTCCCCTATTCACCTTGTCCCCGCCCTCCACTCCATTCAGGTGCCTACCCTGGACCCTGTTGGCCTTGAATTTGGGATCTCTAGGATGGAAAGAGGTCACCTTCACTGCTAGGGATGACTCAAGGGACATGTGAGATTGTCGAAATTTGGAACATACTGTTGTTCTCAAGCTGTTCCTGGAAGGTGTCCTTCCCATGAGACCCTCAGATTCTCCTCAGGAATTATTAGACCACAGTTCTTCCTGGCTATTTTCGAGGGGACAGTGCTGCTTTCATCTCTGAACATATGGACTTGTTAAACTGCCCCTTCCACCAGGCTCAGAATGTTCTGATCCCATGAGATAATTCTCTAACTTATAATGAGGGGACGAACAGGTGGGTGGTGTTCTCATTGAGGCATTATGGCTTCTGTTGTACCATGAGACTCTGCTCTGTGACGTCGCTGTCAGTGGGGAGAGGAAGCCCACTTCTCAGAGCCCAGATGGAAGGGGAGTTGTATTTGAATGTCAGAAACATTAATCATTGACCTAAATTACATGGGAACCCAGTTCTCTCCAGAGAGGGCCAGTGGAGACCAGGTTGCATCCATAACCCCTGTGTGCTCCTGCAGCTGGGATGGAGAGCAGGGGGTGTGCACGGGGATCTTGAGTCTTTGAGCTATTTCAGCTGCTCAGGATGGGGACACTCACCATCAAAGAACTGAAAAAAACAATGTGAGAGGAAATAATGTGAGGCAATAATATTAAGTAACGTTATTTAATATTACCTTGAGTTAAAAATAATAGGGCCTTATTTAAAATCCCTCCTGTGTGATGCCTAGCTCTTTGGAGGTCTCTGGTCACTTACAAAAAGAGCTAATTACAATTTTAACTTATATGAAGAGCAAAGAGAAGAGACTCCTTCTTGACCTTTGGCCAAACAGCCCCTAAAGGGGTGTCTCTAGGAAGCGGTGAGAGGATATGGCGGGAGTTGGGTTGACCAGATGACTGAACTGCTTTGGGGCAAGGCCTGAAGTGAGGGCACTCTGGGGCAGGAGGCATCTCCCAGAGAGCGGCATTCCCACCTCACGCTGGGCCCTTCCCGCCCCACAGGTTGGCATCGTGGGACGGACAGGAGCAGGGAAGTCATCCCTGACCCTGGGCTTGTTTCGGATCAATGAATCTGCTGAGGGAGAGATTATCATTGACAATGTCAACATCACCAAGATTGGCCTGCACGATCTCCGCTTCAAGATCACCATCATCCCCCAGGTGGGGTCTGCGTGAGGCCCTGGGGCTGTGCCGGGTCCCACTGAAAGCAGTAGATGTGTGTTTTCAATGTACAAATGTAAATTGTCCCTACTTTATTACTTTTATTAAAATTATCCCGTTTCTTCTCCCCTAAATCTCCTCTTAGCATATAAATAACAATGGGAATTAACCAGGTACCATTCCTTCACTTCTGCCACCCAGCGGGCAGTTTCCTGAGCATCTCAGGGCACCCACTAAGACACTGGCTGCTCTGCCGCCTCTCAGTCGGGACAAGAATCTCTGACCCTTCCAAGAGCTGAATGAGAAATGAGAATTTTCTAGACTGATTTCTGAAGGTGGTGATTCCCTAATATGTTGCCTTTTAGTGTTATTTTCCCTAAAATTTCTTATAAGGTTTTTTCTGGACAGGCGTCGGGGAGGTGTCCACAGTACTTCATGATTGAGAATTACCCATATTGCACCTTCTTTCTGAAAAGTTCCTGACACATTTGCATATTGAAGGCTCCAGGAAGTCTTGCAAAAAAAAGTAATATATTTTATTTCACTTAACCCAGAATTTTCCAGATTTTCTTTTTCATTATTAGTATCTCCAGAAATAGTGACTCGGAGGAGCTCTGGAGCCCCATCTTGAACGATTCCGGCAAGAGCTTCCCGTGTCCCTCCTCTTTGCCCCAGCCCTGTCCAGCTTGACGCGAGCCTCACCCACTGTCTGCTGTCTTCTCTCCGAACAGGACCCCGTTTTGTTTTCGGGGTCTCTGCGCATGAACCTGGACCCCTTCAGCCAGTACTCGGATGAAGAGGTCTGGACGGCACTGGAGCTGGCCCACCTGAAGAACTTCGTGTCAGCTCTTCCCGATAAGCTGAACCACGAGTGCGCGGAGGGCGGGGAGAACCTGAGGTAGGTTGGAGGGGGGTGGGGCGGGTTCACCTCAGCCAGGTCGTTTGAAGAGTCTGTCGTTTTGCATCTGGGTCAGATCCAGGTTTGAGTCCCAGCTCGGCCACCGATGAGCCTTTTGTCTCTTGGAGCCTCAGTTTGTGTCTGCGAAGTGGGTTTCAGGGCTGGGCTCGTGGCTGGGGGTTTGCTGCTGTGGCTGATCTCCTTGTCTTCCAGTGGGGGAGTTACAGTCTGCTCCATGTGTCCCTCCTCCTCCAGCAGACCAGCCCCAGCATGTTGTCATGGTGACGGCCGAGGTGCACGAGTGTGCAGACCCTGGCATATATTCCTCGTCAACCTCTGCCGGTCTTATGCTTGCCAGCACCCCACTGGCCAAAGCTAGGCACATGGTTGAGTCCAGACTCCGAGGTGAGGGCCTGGATATGGGCCCCTTTTGCTCTCTGTCACACTACCCAAGCTGAACTGGTCAAGTATTTTGGATATTGCTCTGAGCCCTGTGTCTCTGAGAATGATTCTGAGCTCGCTTAACAGGCAAACATTCGGATCGATTAGTGGTGTCTGCCATAGGCTCGGGTGTGGGAGTAGGCATACAAGGGGCAACCAGAAAGACCCTGGAGTTTATTTATTAAAAAGCTGTGTATTTATTCTTACATGTTTAAACTTCAGTCACCTTCAAAGTACTCTTCATTTGATGCCACATACTTATAAAGATGTCTTTTCCACTGCTCAGAACAGTTTTTGAATTCGTCGATTTTGATGCCTTTTAGTGCTTCTGCCATTTTTGTTGCACCTCGTCTACATCTGCAAAACGTTTCCCTTTGAGGAATTTTTTTGTCTGGGGAAACAAAAAAAAGTCACTCGGTTGAGATCAGGTGAATAGGGAGGGTGGGGCACAGGGGTCAGGCCATTTTTGGTCAAACACTGTTGAACACTCAGCATGGGGTGGGCAGGTGCGTGTGTAAACCACTCATCATGAAGCGGGCAAATTGGTTGAAAGAGTCCTCAAACAAAATTCACTGAAGCCCAACACAGCCCCTCACAACACCGCCAGCGGGTGCACTGACACAGGGGTTCCTAGAACACGCACCTAGTGGGGGAAGCCTGCACTACAAGAGGCCCGCCCTCCAGAAGATAGTTCCGGGTTTTTTTGGGTCCCCCCCTCGTACTCTCCTGGTCTAAGGAACACCAAGGGTCTCTTCTCCGTTCTCCCAGCTCAGGCCAGGGCTCAGGGTCAGGGGTGGTTTTGACACTCTGTCTCCTGGTCTTTTTCTCCTGGCCAAGTGTTGGGCAGCGCCAGCTTGTTTGCTTGGCGCGGGCCCTGCTGAGGAAGACGAAGATCCTCGTGTTGGATGAGGCCACGGCGGCCGTGGACCTAGAAACAGATGACCTCATTCAGTCCACCATCCGGACACAGTTCGACGATTGTACCGTTCTCACCATCGCTCACCGTCTCAACACCATCATGGACTACACAAGGTGAAGCCCCTGGCACAGAAGGCCTCCAGGCCTCAGTGTTCGCCTCATTCTCTCATTCATTCATTCATTCATTCATTCATTCAACACTATCCTTCTGCCTAGTGACAGCCCCAGGAAAACTCTCTTTATCCCTGGTACTGACAGGTACTTTTGATACCGCTCAATTATTTATTCACTCAACACATATGGAAGTGCCTGCCACAGAGCTGGCCCTCTTCCAAGTACTGGGGACTCAGTAGGAAGTTGTCAGGTAAGGAACCTGCCTAAGGGACCTTACAGATTAGTTGGGGGCTGGGTGCAGAGACAAACAATGAACACAGCAACAAATAAGAGCAAATTGTGCCAAGAAGGAAATAGAGAAGGTGACGGAGATTGCCGTGCGTAGCATCACAGGACTTCAACATTGACTGGAAGTAGGGTCGAGAATGGGTAGCCAGCTGGAGAGCTACTGCACCAGTCCTAGCGGAAGGCGCTAGGGGGCTGGCCCAAAGCAGGGGCTTGCCTAGGTGGGCTCCTGGGGACATGAGATGCCAACCCCTTCCCTACCACTCATGTCTGTGTCTCCTCCCCTTGCAGGGTGATCGTCCTGGACAAAGGAGAAATCCGGGAGTGCGGCACCCCCTCCCACCTCCTGCAGCAGAGAGGGTTATTTTACAGCATGGCCAAAGACGCTGGCTTGGTGTGAGCCCTGGAGCCGGTGCGTCTGGTTTGACCTGCAGGGCCCACGTGCCAGTGTCCAGGATGGGTCAGCCTCCTTGGGAACTCACGCCTCCCATATACTGAAACCAAACCCCAAACCAAAATCAACACACTCACTAAGCAGCCACCACCTGGTCCACTGCCTGGAGTTGACTGTGAAGAAACAGCAGAGACAGAGATGCAGCCCACCAAAAACACGCACACCCTCGCCTCCGGTACCCTACGAGGTGCACACGCGTTCTCGCACCCCTGGGAATGCTTTCTCTTGCTCTTGGTGCTCTGCAGGGAAGCTCTGGCAGCCAGACTTCTGGAGAAATTGGTTGCGTGAAATATGCTAGTGACCAAATCCAGCCAACTGCCCTCAAATCTCTACAGCCAAAGTCTGGAATTCTAAGTACTCGGCCTCCAGCTGCTGGCCCAGCACCTCTGCCATCCTCGTCCAGTCCGCCCAGAATGCTTCGGTTCCTTAGTTCTGCAGATCGGACGTGAGGGGCCTGGTGAAGATCATCCTCACCCTCGGGCAGTGTCCTAATGGCCGTGGGCACCCCTCTGACCAACCCTCTGGTCTTCCTGGCGCTCAGACACTGGGAACCAAGGTCCCAGCGCTACGGGCAGGGAGACCTGCTTCGCAGACCAGGGGCAGCCTCATCACCCGCACACTCCTCATTGACAGGACTCTGCCGGACTCTCACTGACAGGGGGCTTGGACCTGGAACCCCAGGGCTGAGGGATCCTCCCTCAGCGCTGACTCCCCAGATTGGTTGCCCACCTCCTCACCCACTTCAGTCTTGTCTTTGCTTTTCCTCCTGCCTCTTTTTACCCATTGCTAGGATGGGTTTACCTCTCGGCACCTGAAAGAGGTCTGCTCATGGCTATGAGGCATTCAAAGTCGAGAGCACTGGGCACTTCCAAGCATGAGCCGCTGGTACCGAAAAGAGCTCTGCTGAGTCTGCGCCCTGCTCAGAGAGTTCAGTTTCTCGCCCGTGGCCTCTGGGCAGCGCTCAGAGGTGGCAGTGTGGAGAGCCTGACCTCTAGTCACTGACTGTCTTCCAGGACAAGAAAAGAACTCATTCACGAATATCAATGATTTCTTTTTCTTTATTGTGAAGTATTGCTCCCGGGGAAAAAAAAAAACTCTCTCAACTTTAATTTCTTAGGAGGACGTGTTGGGCCGGGGAGAGCACTCCCAGGGAAGGGCCAGGTTGGCCCGGCCTCTGGCGGTTGGTCTGCGTGTTTCTGGGAGCAAACAGGAACGAAGCCCTTCAAGGCCTGCCCTTCGGGCCTCACAGCTGGAGACCAAAGGAAGACCCAGAAAGCAGAGAGGTCACTGAGCCCCAAGAGTCATACTTGCTATGAATGACGTCGCTGACTTCAAACCCAGAGAAGCATCTTTCTTCCTTTAGGTGGAAATATATATTTATTTTTTGTAAGTTATACCATTCTTTCACATTAGATAAACCAAGTTTTTCTTGGGAATCTTTTTGTAATGACTTACACTGGAAACGAGAACATTTACAAGCAGTTTGCAGTAAAAAAAATATATATTTTATTTCTTTCTAAACGATGATTCCATTTTCTTTGGGGCACTAGCATAGGCTTCGGCCCCCTCCTCCAGAGGCAGCGTGGGCACCCTGTCTGCCTCCGTCCTTTCGTCTGGGCAGACGTGTCGTTGCTAGTGGGAGCTTTGTCAGAAGAGGGAGCTGGAGGTTAAGAACGGGGTGGGGTTGAGTGGGGCATCAGCATGGCCTGGTGGGGAGAGCCTGGCTTCCGGGGTCAGACGGGCCTGGCGTGAGTCCTGCCCTCGTCATTTGCTGGCTGTGTGACCCTGGGCAGGTCACATAGTCACTGTGCCTGAGTTGCCTCATGCGTAAAATGGGGCTGATTGTACCTGCACTATGAGGTTGTGGGTGAAGATGGTGTGACTATGTGACGTCTGTGGCCCAGGTCAGGTTCTAAGGTGCTGGCAAGGCAAAAGTCGTGTGGCCGAAATTGCCCTTCAAAATCCCTTTGCATTAGGCTGGGCTAGGCCGTGCTGTAGCCATAAAGTCTTGGGAAATGCAAGGGTTTTATTTCTTGCTCATGCGTTTCTTGATGAGGGTCTGGTCAGGTGCCTCTGCGGGGTCCCCGCCCTCCATGCAGTGACTGAGAGGTCCAGACTCTTCTGGCCTTTCGACATTGCCTCTCAAGAGCTGGCTCCCAGGTCACCACAGCAGGGAAGGGAGCGTGGGGATGAGTCATACCCACTCGTAAGTGTCTCATACCTGAAGTGAAGTCAATTCTACTAGCAGCCTATTGGCCACAGCAAACCGCAGAGGAAGCTGGGAAATGTAGGAGTGCATAAGCAAGAGTAATTCATGTGGTTTCTTAATTTTGGATCGTAAGGTAGTGAGACTGGGGTGTTGGGTTTCTCAGTTTGAATTGGGTGAGTATGGATAGTAAGAAGTGCCTGTACTGGGGGAGCATGCCATTTCTGCTGAACCCCAGAACCACGCACCAAGTTCATGTGCAGATGGAGCATCCTAGTGCCGTATTTCCTCGGGGGTTGTTGCCTTGCATTAGGGACAGGAGTGTGAAAGTGATGGGGTAGAGGAAGGGGAAGAAGCCAGTGAGGTTACTGCCATTAGTGAGGGGTACTTGGATGGCCACGTGGAGTCAATTTTGAATGTGAGATGTATTTCTGCGTCAGTGGCTGACCGTGAGTATTAAGATCCCAGATCCTTAACAGTGAGTGACCTGGTATGTACCTGTGGGTGTGTGTTGTGGTTCAGCCGAGTACTCGGGAGAAATCCTGGGACTGGGTTCAAGATCAGCCTGCTTTGTGAAAGGAGGCAGGGTGCATCATTAACCTTGAAGAGGGTGGAGCTAGAGGCACTGAGGTTGGGTTGGGTGGGAACCTTTGCATCCGCTCCTCCAGGTAAGTGCTTTAGTGCCGTGGACAGAGAAGGGCGGTAAGCTTTGTTGTGGGCCTAAATGCCAGGCCGTGGGCTCAGCGCTTTGCACAGCTTCCTCATGGGAAGGGATTCTCAGGACCAGACTGGCGTGGGGAATCTGGCCTGATGCTTCCCAGTGTTGAGCTGTTTGCCCCTTCTTTCTTCCAGAATCAGACAAAACACAGGATCTGACTGCCTCTCATTCCTCCCATTGCCGCCATGCTGGTGCCAACACATCACTGTCTCGTCTGTGCCTGGGACGGCCAGCTCAGTGGTCTCCTGCCTCTGCTGCTGGCTATCCCTCCCCCCACAGCTGTAGCGGTGCCATGAAAGCATACGTCACAGTCCTCCTGTGGTTCCCAATCTCGGGGCAGCGGCTAGCCTGGCCGCAGGCCCTGCACCACCCGGCTTCCTGTGACCTCTGCCCTCTGCTGGCCCCGCTGGCCACCGCTCAGGCCAGTCCTCTCTGCTGTTCTAACGTGTGGGGCGCAGTTCTGCCTCGGGGCCTCCCTCTGCCCCAGGTGTCAGCTTTGCTTGCTCCATTCTCTATTTGACAACGGCAGCTCTGTGAGAGGAGGGCGTGACTCTGTTTACACTTTGCTGACTCCCCACTCCGGAGCAGAGGCAGCTAGCATGTGCTCAGTGACTGCACCTTCTGGTCCAGGACTGAGCCCTCTGTGCCAGACCTTGGCCAAGTGTGACGTCACTGGGGCTGTAGAACTTGACTTCCAGGAGCTGCAGCTTCCTCGTTGGTATGACAGACCATTGCATTCAGCTGGCCGGGTAGCTGTGAGGATGAAAGCACCCAGGTGGGGGGCAAAGCAGCCAGCACCATGTCCCGCCCTCAGGGCACTTTCAGATGTGGTGATGCCATTCGCTCACTCCTATTTTTGACCCTCTACCCATCCTTTCGTTCACTGAGTCAAACAGTTAGCATTTATCGAGTCCTCCTGCATGCTCTGCACTGGGCCGGGTGCCGGGGAGAATTCAGTGAACACATGCACAAATCCCCCAGATCAGGAAGTCGTAGAAACCCTTCGTCTTCTGATGGGGCTCTAGAAAGTTCCGTCTTTGTCAGCGAGCTGGTGTTTTAGAACTGAAGGTGTGTGAGAGGCAGCATGGCCCAGTGGCTGGTCCAATCCCTACTTAACCTCTCTGCTTTCTCTCTGTGAAAGGGGCCGACGGCAGTGCGTCCTCACCGCAGCACCCTAGTGGGTGCAGAATGAGGGCACCGCCCTCCTGTGTGAGGGCCACCTGAAGGCATTCAGAGCAGGGCTTTGTGCGGGTTCACAGTGGCCAATGGGACACGGGTGTGGTTAAGGACCTACTGATGGGCACTGACCAGGGAGGTCTGTGTGTGGCTTTCCTGGATCTGTGTCTTCCTCGCCAGCCTGCTGGCAGGAGCCCACAGCGGGGTGGCTAACGGCCTGGATGGCGTGCGGCTGGCCTCCCGGAGCACTGGGGTGGGCCAACAGCAGCCTTGTCAGCAGGCTCTTGTGAGCGCTGCTTCCTGCAGCCCACACTGCTCCCTGGCAAACCACCTCCCTCCGTGAAAATAGGCTTTTGTGACCCTGGAGCGATCCCAAGTGAGTTTGCCAAATACACAGCTGCTGCCGCCTTTGTCTGCGGTCTCTCTGCCGGGATGTTGGGCGGCCCAGCTCCCACCAGGGAAACGAGAAGTGCTGTGTCTGTTCCCGCTCCGTGCCGCCAAGTTGGACAGACAGCGCCCACAGGACGAACTGGACTTTGGTGTTGGATAGCTCCAGGGGCAGATGCCCACTCAGCTACTTAACTAACTGGGTGACCTTGGCAGTCACATCAACCATTTGAGCCTCAGTTTCCTCATCTGCAAATGGAGCCAGTAATGGTGGGGCCAGCACTTTGTAGGCATGACGGGGCACGGGCAAGGCATACAGACACCCTGCCCGAATTTCAGGTCATCACAATGTGCTTCTGGCCACATCTTGGCAAAGGGAGGTAGAAGCTGCAATTAAATGTAGATTACTCTGGGCTGAAAACCTGTGTCAGGACGTTCCCTTAGAAAGCCCCTGCGGCCTGACTGAGACGGAGCAAGCTCTGTGTCCTGGCGGGCAGGTGGGGTCCGCAGGCCCCTCTGACAGCACAGCCGTTGCGTGAGCATCCGTGGGTTACCGATGGCAGTGGGTCGGGTTAGCCCAGCGACTCTCAGCGGCTGATTCCGCAGGGTCTGGAGACGTTTCATACACGACTGGAGGTAAGGGCGCTACTGGCATCCAGAGGGTGGAGGCCGGAGACGCTGCTCAGCACCCTGCAGTGCTCGGGGAGGCCCCACAACAGAACTACCGGCCCTGCATGTCGCGAGTGACGGTTAAAGAAACCCCGGTGCACGCACTTCTCGATGCTGCCCCGCAGAGGCTTGCAAAAGCAACAGCAGAGAGAACGGCCAACGTGTGTGGAGCACTTACTCTGTGCCCACCTTAGCTCTGAACACGTTTCCATGTATTAACTTACTTTATCCCTGTAGCAACGCCATGGGGTCCGTGAAGGACCTGGGGTGTCTCGGGTACTTTAGTTCCCTTTCCTGGTGCCTGAGGCCGGTTCGATGAGCCTCAGAATTGTGACTGCTGTCAGAAACAGGACTGGACGTGCTCACTGCGCACTGTCCTGCGTGGAAGCAACTGCTGGACCTTCACCGCCCCTGACCTCTGACCTCCAACAGCATCTCCCACACGGCCCCTCGGGAGCAGACGTGTGAACAGAAACGCCCTGGGTGTTCCGACTGCTTCTGGGGCTCCCTGGAGAAGCCGGAATTTGGTCTTGAACAAACACATGCATGACACGTGCCAAGTCCTGAACAGATTCTTCCGGTGGGCGCCAGGTCCCGGCTCCTCCCCTCTCCCCTTGGTAACAGAATCTGTGAGCCGGTGTGTGCTTGTGCCTGGAGGGACCCGTTCCTGGTGTGGGTCGTGGCTCGTGTGTCCAATTTGAGCAAGATGCCCCTTGGGGTCACGGGCAAGGGTTAGAGGAGCAGCAGGAGGCATGGGGTTCAGTCCAGGGCATGTTGGAATCATACGGGGAGCTCTAAAAATACACGGTGTGCTGAAAGGGAGAACACCTCAGGGGTTGCGGGGGTGGGGGGTGGGGGTGCGGTGACAAAATAGCCTAGGGGTCATTGTGTGATGGAAGCATTCAGCATCCCAGCTGTGGTGAATGCCACATGTGACACAGTTGTACAGAAGTCACACACACACACACGTACAAGTGAAATGGGAAATCTGAGCAAGATCAGTTCATTGTACCAATGTGCACATCCTGGTGTGATACCGTACTAGCGTTTTTCAAGGTGTTGCTTTTGAGGGGAACAGGGAAAGGGTACACAGGCATTCTGTGGACTATTTCTTACAACTGCTTGTCAGTCTGCAGTCGGTCATCTCAAAATAAGGGTTAATTTGGAAAAGTACACACACCATTGCCCCAGCCCCAAGGATAACAATTTCATTGGTCTGCAGTGAAGCCTGGGTGTGGGCAGGTCCTGTGGTCTGCAGGTGAGTGCTGCGGGCAGCCAGGGCTGAGAGCTGCTGTCCACTTTGGCTCCAGGGTGGACAAGGCTGGATGGGCTCTGTTCAGGCCAGCCTTGGGGGTTTCTGCATCCTCCTGGGTCTGTGATGATTGAGCATCCACTTTCCCTTCCATTTGCCACCTCCCCACCTGCCCCTCAGAGAGCAGAGGGGTGTGTGGACTCAACACCACAGGGCCACTGACGACCCCCAGGTCACTCGATTCTCTAGGGCATGGTACGTCTCTCCAGGTTGGCGTGGCAGGAGGGCGGAGGGGTCTGGCTCAGACCAGGCCTGACTCCTGTGCCAGCCTGTAAAACAGTCCCTTCTGGGCCAGCAGCTGGGCGGGGCTGCCACTCTCTGCCACCTGCCCCTTGTCCATGACCAGCACCCTGCAGGGGAGAGGGAGATAGGACACACCCTGGGCACTCGGCACTCGGCAGCTCTGAGAGCCCAGCATGCCTGCTGTGAGGTGTGCTCCCCAGGAGCCTGGCCTTCTGAGCAGTTTCCTGGCCCTGACAGCTAGTGGGAGAGGCCTGTGGGGCATGTGCCTGGGCTCATCCCTCCCCCTTTGGTCATCAGTCCTGCCCCCTCTTCAGTGGGCACTTGATGATCCGTTCCAGTGCCTCTCTTCACCACTGCAGGGGCCCCTTGGGCCAGCGCGTGGGGGACTTACCTGGCGCAGCCCATCACGGAGCGCAGGCGGTGGGCAATGAGCAGCACTGTGCACTGGGCAAACCAGCTCCCCAGGGCAGCCTGCATCTGGAGCTCCGTCCCTGGGTCCACGGCGGCGGTGGCCTCGTCCAGGATAAGGATCTGGGTTTTCCGGAGAAGGGCACGTGCCAGACACAGGAGCTGTTTCTGGCCGAGACTGGGAATAAGTGGGAGAGTCAGGCCAGATGTCGGGGCGCCTGCACATCGGGGTTTGCAGGGTGTGCGCACAGATGGGCCCCCACAACAGCGCAGAAGTGGTGGGGGGTGCGCACGCGTGTCCCCACATGTGGGTCCCCAGTCCACAGAGCTGGCAGGAGTCTTCACCCTGCCATTGTGACCAGAGGAACTTTAGGCAAGTCATTCAAACCCACTGTGCCTCTGTTTCCCCATCTGTGCGACAGCTCTCCGTGTGCAGATCCGTGCATCCTTGTGTGCTGTGTATACACTGACCCGACCTTCGTAAAGACCGCAAGCTGGGTAGTGCATTGATGGTCTTTCTGTTCTGGGTCGTGAGGATGAGATGAACCATAAAAGGGCTTGTCACAGGGAAAGCCCTCAGCATGCAGTCGCTTCTCTTACTCTAATTACAAATGGAGAAGTTAAGCCTCAAGGTCACATGGCCGGTGACCCCAGGGTGTCTGCTCCCTGCCGTGCTCAGCCTCCCCTCACAGGGAACACCAGTGAACCAGAGCCTGCCGTGGCCGTGCAGGGTCGCTCCAGCCTCACCCCCGGACCACGCCCCGGGCGAGTCTCGAGCCCCGGATGCTAACTTTGTGGAACGGGATTAGTGAGAGTGCAGCGCACACGACTAAAATGGATGTTTATCGTTCTTACGTGCCAGACATGCCTCAACAATTTTACACAGATAACCCAGTCCTTGGACAGGTAGGTAGGTACTAGTATTCTCATTTTACAGATGAGGAAACTGAGGCACAGGATATTAAGTAAATCACCCAAGGTCCCACAACTGGTGGGCGGGGGAGCCTGGATTTGAAGCCTGCCTACGCCCCGAGCTACCAGGCTGCCCTGCGTCTCCAGTGTGCAGAAACCACTGCCACGCACAGCCCTGGACCCTACGCCTTTGGGGGCAGGTGGGTTTTAGAACGTCTCAGTTTTTAAAAAAACAGGCACACACCTGTACCCTGTGTTCACGACAGCACACTCGCAATAGTCAAAGACGGAAGCAACCTAAGTGTCCATCTACAGGTGAGTAAACAAGCAAAATGTGGTATAGTCATGCGGCGGACTATTGCTCAGCCTTAAAAAGGAAGGAAATTGACGCCCGCCACGGCGTGGGTGAACCTTGAGGACATTATGCCAAGTGAAATCCGCCAGTCACAAAAAGACAGATAAGGTAATATTCTTTACAGTGAAGTACCTAGAGCAGGCAAATTCCTGGAATTTGGTTGCCAGGGGCCGGGAGGAGGGGAAAATAGAGATTTCTGCTCTTTAAGGAGTCCTAAGTTTCAGTTTTGCAAGATGGAAAAAGTTCTGGAGATGGTGGCGCAGTGATGTGGATGGACTCAACGCTACTGAAGTGTGCACTTAAAAATGGGTAGGACGGCAGATTTTATGGCGTGTGTTTTACTACATTAAAAAAAGTTTTTTAAGGCATGCTCGGCACCCTCAGTGAGCATGGGGTCAGCGCCCGATATCGTCCACGTTATTTCTCCAGCAAAACAAGGGCTGAGTGGGCAACTGAAGACTGTAAGGAGCCTCGCGTTAGTCGAGGTAGGGTTTGGCTCCACGTACATTTGGGAGCCGAGTTTAGGAAAAGAAAACATGATATTCAGAGATTGCTTTGGTCTGGGATTGTTGATAAGGGCTAATCGTTGTGTGATCACTGACAGAATGGGGTTGATAATCTATGCGGAAGGCACATTTCCAGGGCAGACTGCCCTTGGGGGGAGCCTGGCCACACCCGCCTCTCCCTCCAGCTCCCCTCAGGTCCTGGCTGTGGTGCGGCAACCCTACCTGAGGTCATCGCCTTGGTCGGCACACTTGTACTGCAGCTGGCCAGGCAGGCTGGCCACCAAGGCTCTGAGCTGCACCGTCTCCAGGGCCTCCCAGATGGCCTCGTCTGTGTGCTCCTGCAGCATGTCCAGGTTCATCCTCAGAGGGCCGGGGAACAGGATGGGGTCCTGGCAGGTGGGACGGTGGGTCAGAGCTGGGTCCAGCCGTGCTCCCGCCTCTGCCCACCCTGCCCCCAGGCCTCACCTGGGGGATGATGGTGATCCTGGACCGCAGCGTGTGCAGCCCCACGTGGACGATGGGGACCCCGTCAATCCAGACCCCGCCCTCGGCTGCCTCCAGGAGCCGCAGCAGGCCCCCGGCCAAGGAGGACTTCCCAGCACCCGTCCTGCCAACGATGCCCACCTGCCAGGGGATGGGAGGGCAAGGCCATTGTGACTAGGCCTGGCCAGGAGAAGGCAGGCCAAAGCCTGGAGGGTTCCCAGGCATGTCTGCGAGATCCCAGGCATGTCTCCCCGCACCCAAGATCCATCTGTCCATCCAGCCATCGTCCTTTTGGGCATCCACCCTTCCATCTGTCCACCTTTCCTCGTATCTGTCCATCTGTCCACCCAGCTTCTGTCTGTGTATTCTTCTCTATCTTCCCCTCTCCCCAATGCATCTCTCCATCTTCCCATCTATTCCCCCACCTTCCTTCCATACCCCTGCCCTTCCTCTGTTTCTCCATTTTTTCCATCCTTCCATTCACAGCCCTCCATCATCCTTCATCCTTCCTTCCTTCCCCATGTCGTCCTCTGCACATCCCATCCTGGAGACGAGGGGCCCTGAGGTGGGGATGCAGAGGAGGTCCCAAGGCCCCGAGCAGCAGCTTCCTCGCTGCCTGGCTCCTGTGAGGAAGAAGGTGTGGAAGGGCTGCTCACCTTCTCTCCTGCGTGGACCTTGAAGGACACACCCCGCACAGCCAGAGGGAGCTCAGGCCGGTGCCTCAGCCCCAAGTCCCGGAACTCGATTTGCCCCCCACGAGGCCAGGGGGGCTGGGCTGGACAGGTGGGCAGTGTCCAGGGTGCCTGCGGCAGGAAGGGACACTGGATCAGAGGAGCCCTTCTCCCAGGCCTCTCACAGAAAGGTCCACTCTTTAAGCCTCAGTTTCCTCTTCTGTAAAATGGGCACATTTACTGCTATTTTATAGGGACCTGGAACAGAGCATAACTAAAAACAAGTAATATCTGGTATAAAAATAATGATGGTGTTGGTTCCTCTTTATCTTTTTAAATTATTATTATCCACTATTAATTGTCTGGTAACATCCTCTATTCCTCTAGTAGGGCTAGGCCCTCTTTTTTGTCTTTATGAAGTGGGCAGGTCTGGGCGGTAGGGAGTCCAATGCTGCCATTGCCATTCCTGTGACCTTGAACGGGTCACTCCACCCCTTGAGCCTCAGCTGTGAGGGGGGCTAATGTGAGCAGTGGCGTGCATCGAGTCCTGGGGGTGCCAGACGCGGTACGCAGTGCTTTATCGCGGGATCTCGTCTGACCCTCGCAGGACACCCAGCATCCTAGCGGCCACGCTGCTCTTCCGTTCCTGTTATGTTCTCCCGTGTTGCTGTTACATGGCTGTGGCTCTGCTGCGGTTCCGTCCCCTGTCACTGAAGAATGACCTGCTCGCCCAATCGAGGAAGCAAAGGACCCGGGATCTGACCTGGCTCCAGACCCCACGCTCTTAGCCATTACTGCGGCCCTGGCTGGCACTCCGGCCTGCAGTGGTGGGGGCTCCAGAGCCCCTGGCAGACGTCCACCCTGGCCCACCGCCCTTTGCTGTAAGTCCCAGGTGGGACAGACTCCCCACCCCCAGCTGCTGCCCATCACCTCCTTGGGTGTCCGAGCATAGTCCTCCATCCGCTCCACCGACACGATGCTGCTCTCCAGGTCTGTCCAGCTGCGGACAGCCCACTGCAGCGTCTGGGTCACCTGGTGTGAGAAGACACCTCTGGCTGACTTGAGCAACCCCCCCCTACAGGCTTGCTCAGCTCCCCTGAGGCAGGGCCTGGGAGGCAGGGCCCAGGGCAGAAAAGGAGACTGGATTTGGCTGCCAGCCACCAGGACTCCTCTCCTTTCAGTACAACCAGAGTAAGCAGCGCAGACAGGAGCCCTTGGACATCAGCCTCTCCAACTGGTCTGATACAGGTAGGGAGACAGGACCAGAGAGGGTGCATGGCCCTCCGAAGGGTGCCCAGCAGGAGCAGGCCTGCTGACTTCCGTTCTAAGAGGTTTCCCTCCACTGATTGTTCTTCACACTTGGAACCGTGACCGCCTCCTCACCAGGGTGCACCTGTCCTCCCTCCTCTCCCCAAACTCACTTCCCTCCACCCTCTCCAGCCTTGCCACCTACCTGCTGGCTGTTCTAACACACCGGGCACGGCCCTCTCTCCCTCCCAGGGCCTCTCCTCCTGCTGTTCCCTTCCCCAGAAAAGCTCCCCTTCCTGCCTCCCTCCCTCACTTCCTTCAGGCCACCGCTCACAGCCCCCTCCTCAGAGAGGCCTTCCGGGCCATGCACTGGAGGAATACCCACCCCTCATCACGCTTCGACCTCTCGCCTTGCTTGATCCTTAAGCCTAGTTGCCTCAACTGTAAAATGGGGATAATAATAGTACCCCTGATGCGGTTGGGGGCAGGATTAAATGAGTTAATGTTTATAAAGCTCTTAGAACAATGCCGCATTCGTAATGAATGTTACTTACACATATATTTTTTTCTTCATAGATGTCATGATCTGACATTAAATATTGTTATTAATAGCTAACCAAAATTTAACAATGCACTGGAAATGCACTCTGTATATTTATCTCAGCTAGTGAAGTGGAGGGATCACTACCCCGTTTTTCAGGTGAGCACACTGAGGCTCGGGGCCAGCAGACTCCTGCTCAAGGTCCAGCAAGGCCACCTGAGCTAAGCTCTTGTAGGAGCTGCCTTTTCCTCACTGGTTGGTGGTTTGGACTGAGGCCCTGGAAGGTCCCACTGGCAGGGCTCTGTCTGTCTCGGTTCTGCCTGCACCCGGAAGTCAGGCTGGGGCGGCGGGAGTACCTGGAGGGCGGCGGAGACAGAGAAGCCCACGAGGCCCGTGCTGAGATGGGCCTTGCTCAGCACAGCGCACACGGCGGCAGCAAACACCAGCCCGTTCCCCAGGAGCTCCAGATTGGCAGCGAGCCACCTGCGGGGAGGGCGGGTAACAGCGGGGTCAGCAGGAACCTTCTCTGCGGGACCTGCCCCTTTGGGCACGAGGACCGATCCCGATCGCAATGCCAGCATGAGAGCCCACAGGGGTCTCCTCCACACCGCGGCCCCACCGATGCTCAGTAGGTGGAGGAAGTTACTGTCCGGTCTCACCTGTGCCCAGCTCCGGACTTAGTACACAGTAGGTGCTCTAGTAAAGCTTTGCCATGCTGCCAATGTTCTGTGCTTGGGGTATGCCAAGCCATATACCCTTGTGCTTCCTGACTGAACCCAACCTCCATGTTCACGTGGCCAACATCTTATGTTCATGCACAGTCAGCTCCAACATCACCTCCTCACAGAGCCCTCCTGGATTGCTCCTCCCTTTCTCTCATGATGCTGATTACTTCCTTCATGACAGTTATCAGTCTTTGTAATGCAACCATTTAATCAGTCCTCAACTCTTAGTCTCCATCAGTAGATTGTGAGCTCCCTAAGGGCAGTGACTTTGTCTTCTTCAGGGGGCTCCTGTACCTAGCGTAGACCCAGCCCAGAGTAGGTGCTCAACAAATACATGCTGAGTGGGAGAATGAATGCTCACCCCCTTTTATTGAATTTCTACTCTACCATTCATTCATCAGATACGTATTGAGCACCTACTATGTGCCATGCATATTGGAGGTGCTGGAGACACAGCCATGGATCAAACATTAAAATCCCCGTCTTGAGGAAACTGTGGGCTTTACTACATATAACAGCTGGTCTTCCTAACAACCCTACAAAGGGGGCCATTCCTGTCCCCACTTGTCAGCTGAGAACTCCGAGGCTCAGAAGGGTTAGGTATTTGCTTAAGTCCAGACACATAACAAGCACCAGGATTTGAAGCCACAACTGTCTGAACGATACCAGAAAGCACACACCCTTTCCAACAGGTCATGCTTCCTTTCGATGAACCAGCTAACAAACGAGCAAACAAAGACCCGCCTAGGGTCTCCCACTTCCTAGACAGCTGACCTTGGGGGAATCCCTTTGCTTCTCTGAACCTGAGTTTACCCATCTGTGGAATGAAGCAACATCTGATTCATTACAGTTGAGAGGTTTAAGCAAGATGCCATATGTAGCACAGAAATCACTTAGCCTTGCACATAGTAGGTACTTTCTAATTGTTTGCAAGGTTCCTCCTCCCTAGGCTAGAACTCCAGGAGGGGACAGGGCAGGTTAGTCAGAAGGCATATGGCATTGAGACACTGTTCACAGCTATAAGGCCTCAGAGCCCCAGCTGACTGGGGACCTGGGCAGAAAGAAGAAAAGGATTCACATTTATTGAGTACCTACTGTGTGCTTGACCTTCTCCATACTCTGGCACCAATCCTCTCAAATCCTGATTTCACATATTCACTGTGTGGCCTTGGGCGAGTTCTTAAATCTCTCTGTGCCTAAGATTCACCATGTATAAAACAGTCTCTGCCTCACGGGGTTAATAGGATTAAATAAATTCAATACCTGTAGATTGCTCAGAACTGTGCTGAGCAGGCAGTAAGCATGTTATAAGCATTAGCCATGAGTGTATTTATTTAACCCTCATAGCCACTCTATGAGTGCAATCCCACTTCGACAAATGAGACTCAGAGGTTTTGTAACTTGCCCAAGATTTCCCAGCTCATTAGCTGCAGAGCTGGGATTTGAACCTGCATCTGTCTATGCTCAAACCTTATGTCTTATTCTTGCTTAGTACTGAGAAGAGGCGGAGGATGTTTATGTAGCTGCCTTGTCACCAAAGCAAGAGGGGCTGGCCCAGTGGCCTGGCAACAGAGGCTTCTTTCCTTTCTCAGACATCTGTGGCTCTGTGCCCACCTGCCGTCGAGGACCCCTCAGGCCGGTTCGGTCTGCTCACAGTGTAAGCCAAGCGCACCCACGGGATCTAGCTTCAGCTTTATCCCCAACTTGCTCTGTGACCTTGGGCAGGCCACTTGACCTCTCTGGCTACACAGTATGATACTCTCTAGGGACACAGATGAATTGCAAAGCCTTCTCTGCCCCCTCCCTACCTGTCAGCCACCAGCCGTGGGAAACTGACTTGCTGGCTTTCATTCATGTGGGCATTGTTCTGAGCCACGAAGGAGCCCTGGGCCCGGAAGGCTCTGACCACTGCACCACCCTGGAACGTCTCTGCCACGTGGGAACATACAAAGGAGTGTCTGGCTGACTCCAGGCGTCTGAGCTGGCACGAGGTGGCCACGTACAGGCTCTGAGGGGGGGCAGGTGAGGAAGAGAGAAGTCACAGACACAGAGAGGTAGTTTGAGAAGTACAGGGAGCCCCAAGTAGAGGGTCCCAGACCAGGCTCTGTTGCCAGCTTGCTGTGTGACCTTGGACCAGTTGCTTCCCCTCTCTGAGCTCCAATTTCCTGGCAAGATCAGAGTTCCATGGTTCTTTTAAAAACCATCTGGGAAGCTTCAAACATCTCCAATACCCCAATCCAGAACTATTCAATCAGAATCTTTGGTGTTATCACTTTGGCCTTGATATTTTTAAAGCACCTTCTGGGTAATTCTACGGTACAGATAGGATTGAGACACCACTGATGTAAATGTCTCATTCCCAGCTCTAAGGCCAACTGCTTCCCTTAGGGCCAGTTACCATGGGAACAGAACCGTAAAGGCCAAGAAAAGTAGTCAGCCAAGTCAAATTCATTTATTTAACTTGAGGGTCACTAGCCAGGTGCTGGGAACATAATGAGGCACAGGCAGTATATGTTGTTTTTTGATTTGAGATTGCAAGTGTGTACAGCTGGCAAGCAGGGAGGAATGTGCATTTGCTGAACACCCAGGCTGCATGCCAGGCTCTTTACAAACAGTATTCAGTAACTGTGAGGTGGGCAACAGTGGCATTCACAGTTTACAGGTGAGAACACCTGAGGCTCAGAGGGATTGAGCAGCTGGTCCAAGCCTCTATCTCCAGTAAGTACAGGGCATGGATTCAAACCCACCTCCGCCTGACTCCCAAGCTCTCAATGGAGAAGTAGTCCCTCCCCAAGTCAAGAGGATCTAAAGAAGACCTGGGGTAGTTGTGGAGAACTGTGGTGGCCATGGTTTTTGTCTGACTACCAAGGTTGTTCTACTCTAGTCCCGATTTCCAGGGGTGGGGCTGTCAATTGTGGGTAGGTGGTCACAGGACACAGCCTAACCAGTCAGAGTAGACTATCCTTTCAGTCCCAGTGATTAGCTCAGGGATGAACATGTGCGCCATAAAGGGCCAATCAGAATCTTCCCTGGGATTGATATACTCATAGGAATGCTGAGCTGGAGAAAAGGTTTCTTTGCGTTGGGGTTGCTAAGGTGGGATGCTGTGAGCATTGGGTTGCCAGGGGCTATCAGACCTGAACCCTGAAAAGAGAGTGTGTGCACAACTGGGCCAAGCAGAGCTAAGCCAGTGGTTCTTAAACACTAGAATATATCAGAATTACCTGGAGGCTTTATTAAAACCCAGATTTCTGGGCCTAACTCCTATAGTGTCTCAGTCAGTAGGTGGTGGGCAGGGCCTGAGAATGTGCATTTCTAACCAGCTCTCAGGTGATCCTCTGCTGGCCCAAGGCCACACTTTGAGAACCACTGACCAAAGAGAGTGACTGCATCTTGGTGACAGCTGGCCACTGCACCTACTGTACATAAGACATTAAATTCTGTTCTTCTGAGTAAGCTAATTCAAGCTGGTCTCTGCCTCGGGCAACTGAAAGAGTCTAGCCTCATACACAGTCTTTGAGGCCTGGCAATGCCCTCTCGGCTTCCAGATAACTGGAGAAGAGGCAGCTCATTTCAGCAGCAACAGGACAAAGCGTTAGGTAGCAAGAGCTTTGGTGGGAACCTTTGGGAGACACAGACAGCAGAGGTGTTAGGAACAGACTGCGGAGTCTCTGCCTCTGGGGGTTCTTCTAGGGGTGCCCCCAACTGCCCAGCTGGGCAGAACCTCTTACACTGATTCCTGCCCAGGGACAGGGGACTGGCTGAGGTGACCTCAGCTGGCCCCAGGAGCCTCCCCATCCTTTCCTTACCTGAAACCCAGCGTAGAGGAGCAGCAGCGGCAGGATGGCCATGACAGCCATCGGGGTGGCCACTGACACCACCAGACTGACCTCCAGGAGTCCGAAGGTGTAAATTAGCAAGGACCGCAGTTTGTCTGGGATGTCGACGTCTACTATGTCTGTCTCCTTGGAGAAGCGGTTCAGCAGGTTCCCGACGGGCGTCTGCTCGAAGAAGCCAATGGGAGACCGGGCCACGTCCCACAGGAGCCTCTGGAAGAGCAGGCTGGATGCCCGGATGCCCCCGAGGATCACTGTGGCCATGGAGGCAAGCAGCCCTGCAGCTGGGGGGAGAGACGGGGTCAGCCACCCTGTGGTGGCTGTCTTGTGACCTGGCCACCCTCATTGCCCCTTGATGTAATCACCCTGTCCGTCCGGAACCTCAGAGTGCGATCTTATTTGGAAAGAGGATCTTTGCAGACATTATTAGTGAAAGACATTGAGATAATATTCTGGAGTTACGGGGGCTTCTAAATCCAATGACTGGTGTTGTTTTAAGAAGACGAGAAGCCAGAGAGAGACGCAGAGAAGGTGATGTGAAGACAGAGGCAGAGACTGGAGTGACATGCCACAGGCTAAGGAGCGCCAGGACTGCCGGCCGCCGGCGGACGCTAAGACAGAGGCATGGGGTGGATTCTCCTTCAGAGCCTCCAAGAGGAACCAGTCCTGCCAACACCTTGATTTTGGACTTTCTGCTTCAGAACTGTGAGAGAATAAATATCTGTTGGTTCAAGCTGGCAGTCCCCAACCTTTCTGGCACCGGGGTCTAGTTTTATGGAAGACAATTTTTCCATGGACTGGGGAGCCAGGCAGAAGGTTTTGGGATGATTCAAGCACATTACATTCAAGCTCACCTCCTGCTGTGCAGCCCAGTTCCTAACAGGCCCAGGCCAGTACCAGTCTACAGCCTGGAGGTTGGGAACCCCTGGTCTCAACTACCAAGTTCGTGGTCTTTTGGTTTACGGTAGCCCTAGGAAATGAATATATCCACTTCCTCCTAGTGCCATCTACGTGCTTGGAATGGGTCTAACTTCACTCCCTGTTTCTGGGTGGGGGCAAATTTTATTCCTGGCCCACCCAAACCATTGCAGTTAGTTCAGCAATGAACACATGACCCAAGTCAGGCCAATGAGAGTGAGACCTGGACTTTGCTAGGGCTTTTGGACAAGAGGTGCTTGCTTTTTTGAGGTGGCCAAGTTGGGGCTATGGGATATCATCTTACAACTAGAGGGAGAAGCCTGCCTGGACAGGAAGGTATCACAGAAAGAAAATGGAGCCATTCTGACAGCCTCATTGGACCCCTGGATCCAGCCATACCTGAAGCTAGTTATCTAGGGATTCCAGTCCTATAACCCAATACATTTTCTTGCTGCTTAAAGAAGTTTGAGATATATAGGTATATAGTTAGTATATTAGAGCTGTTTAGTTAGTATATTCATTAATTTCAAATGGAGCAGACTTCAGATTAAGGAAAGTTAGCAGGGAAAAAGAGGGGGCATTGCCCAATGATAAATGGGTCAATTCTCCAAGAAGACATAGCAGTTCTTTACAGGGTTGTCCCTAACAATGGGACATCAAAATACTCAGGGCTCATCTGGATGTTTGGGGTGGGGTTGCTGAAAGTCACCGGCAGTCAGACCTTGGGTTTGCCCTCTGTGTGGGGGGAGAGGAAAAGCCAGCTGCACTGCCATGTCTGCCCCACCTGAATATTCAGCTGCCCCAACATCTGGGGGCCAATTATCTGCATTTGCCAATGAGTCTGGTGGAGACTCTGAGGATTCCAGAAAGGGAGGGATGTGCTGTGTCCCCCACGCCTCCCATCTTCAGGACACAGGTCTGGGTTTGGACTGAGGACATTGGCACAGACCCTCAGGGAGGAGAGTGGATGCCAGGGATGGGTGGACCGGGAAGCCCTGAGCACCACAGGGGAGGGGGATGGAAGGACGGAGGCTGAGGGTGGCCAGTGAGGGGTACCTTGGAGGCACCCCAGGAGCCCAAAGACCCAGCCGCGCAGAGCCGCCTGTGTCTGCCGCCCGTCCACGGTGGGGTCGTCCGCCCACAGGCTGAGCCAGTAGCCGCGGCAGAAGGAGGCCACTTGCTGGCAGAAGAAGAGGAAAAGTGCGTAGAGGCAGAGCGGGGTGCCCACAGCCCGTACGTAGGTCAGGTACATGGCGGCCTTCACCTGTAGCACATGTAGGGAGGATGGGGGCAGAGGGGGAGGGAGTCAGGGGGAAGGGGGAGAGGAAAAGCAGGTCAGGTTCCCAAAACACACCCACAGGGCAGGCGGAGCCAGCATGCAGACTGCACAGGCCCTCTCTCAGGAGCCCCCATCAGGAGCACCTCTCCCCTACAGGCTCCTCCGGCCTCAGGACCCCCTTCCTCTGTAGAAGCCCCAGGGGGCCAGTGGGAGCCTTAAAGGTGACAGGCTGTGGCAGTTTCTGGCTTTGGAATGATTTATTGAACACCTACTATGAGACAGGCATGTGTTGCTATCCCCCTCTGACAGATAAGGAGACTGAGGCACACACAGGTTAAGCCACTTGCTTAAGGTCTGCCTCCTATCAACCTGAAGTTCCTCACAGCTGCAGCCAGAGTGAGTTTAAAAACATCCACCTGACCCTGTCCTTCTATTGGTGGCCTGCAGGTGGCTTTCTCTCGCTCTCAGAAGAAATTCCCAACTTCTCACTCATCTCTCTGATCTTAGCCCCTCCTCGCTATCTGCCGGTCTCTTGGGATCCCTTTCTTTGCTCCTTCCCACCTCAGAGCCTTTGTACCTGCGGTTCCCTCTGCCCAGATGCCCTTCCCCCTGCCCCGACCAGGGCTGGTGCCTTTGCATCCCTTAGGGCTCAGCTCAGATGTCGCACCTCAGAGCATCCTATCCAAGCAGGCCCCTGACCCTCGGTTGGTTGCCATCTCTCTGCCCTTCTTGGTTTTCTTATAGCATTTATCATCATCTGATATTGCCTTGCTTGTTAACCTAATTGTTAGCTGTCTCTCCCCGCTAGCAGTCCACCTCCACCAGGACAGAGCCTTTACCCGCACGTGATACGGGGCT